>JADRCD010225557.1:23660-73810 GCA_019843815.1 Montemys delectorum | reverse complement strand
TTAGTGCAGTACATAGAAAATTCTAAGTTATTGCCAAAACCAAAATAAAATGAAACTCAGTGTCTCTCAGGCCTGACATGCTTTCTAAACCTTTAATTGCTCAGTCATCAAGGAATAAAGCCATGTTATTAAGTTAAAAAGCATCAAGGTATCATAATCAAAGACTCAGTGTGGATGCTGGTGGGCAGGTCAATGCCCACAGCCACTTAAGAGAATAAAAGATTGATCAGTGAAACTGAGCACAGGTAAACAGTGGAAAGGTTGGGGAATGGAAGATGTGATGTGGGAGCTGAGGGAGCTGACACACAGCCTGAGAGCTGGTCCTGCTCAGTGGCTACTCACATGTTCTTAGTATATTCTACTGCCTTCTGAGGCTGACTTGTTTCTTAATAACATTCTGTAAAACCTAACACTCAAAGTAACAAACAAAATACACAAGGACAGTATTTATATCATTTGAAATAGCCAAACTACTAAAAATTAAAAGCACTGGTATCTATGCAGTTAGATACCAGTAGTTAGATAAATCAAACAATTGAAGAAGAGACTCACAGCAAGGGCAACAAATTGTTTTACAATGTACACAAGCTCAATAACAAACAAAATCTAAGACTAGATCTTTAGGCATCTGGGATGTCTTGTGTTGCCATGGCACAGTCAGACATAGCTCTTTCTCGTCTCCATACAGAAATGTGTTATCCAAAGGTCACCACTAACTTTTCAAAATCACTCTGTTATAAAGCTGCACACTCACAGATTTTCTGTTTTGCTTTCTGAAGCACAGTCTTGCTGTGTAGACACAGCTGGCCTCCAAATTATGATAGTCCTCTCAGCCTCCCAAGAGGCTGGGATTGTGTATGTACCCCATGCTGAGAACTTTACCTCCTGTCACTACTAAAATCCTTCTTTCTTCTTCTATCCTCTTCTCCATTTCCTATGACCACCACCACCACCACCACCACCACCACCACCACACCACCACCACACCACCACCACCATCACCATCACCACCGTCACCATCATCATCATCACCACCGTCACCATCACCACCGTCATCATCATCATCATCATCATCATCTACTTGAGGCAAGGTCTCACTCTATAGCCCAGGCTGTCTGAAACTCACTATATAGTCCAAGCTAGCCTCAAATTCATAGCAATCCGGCCTGAGGCTCCTGAATATTAGGTTTATAGGTATAAGCTTCCATGGCTAGTTGGACATAATTTTTATTATACCATCAACATTTTAAGTTAAGTGAACATTAAAGTAGGGTAAAGTCAAGCATGATGGTTCACTCCCTTAATCCCAGCAGTTGGGAAGCAGGAAGCTGGAGGATTAGAAGTCCAAGGTCCTCCTTGACTATGTAGTGATTTTGGTGCTAGACCATACTTTTTGAGCCTCTCAAAAAAACAAGCAAAATATGACATTAATACAGATTAATAGTAAATCTGTGCATAGTCGTACAAATCAGCAATATTTTCTAGCTACTTGTTCTTTATAGCTAAGTAAACAACTAATTGTAGACAGAGATCTTATAATGAGTTATTTTCTTCCAATTATCCGACTTAATAACAAGTTCACATAGTATATATAACCTTAGAGTTTTCTGGTTTTCCCCCCTTTAGGAAAAGAAAGAAAGACAAGAAAGAATTGAACGGAGACAAAAGAAGCGCCACTCCTTCCTTGAAAGTGAGACAAACCCACCATGGAGCCCACCAAGCAGAACTGCGCCCTCAAAAGTATTTTGACCTTTCTGGTTCTTGATTTTTTTTTTCAGTTCACCAACTTTACTCATGGATTTAAGACTAGTCATCTCATTATTTGTGGTTGGAAGACTCTATTTCCCTTCCCTGCAGGAGCTTCTGTGGAGCATGAACGAGATCCTTTGCAGTTTAATCAGTGGAAGACACTTTCTGAAGTGTCCTCACCAGATCGCTGGGACAATGTAGATGCATGAAGCTTTATCATGTCCTGACTGTCCCTGAAGTGGGGTGATGTGTGGTCACTGAGTTCTGAGTCTTTTTAACGCATGTTTGATCCCACTAACAAAAGACTGCCGGTTAGATACACAGTCGTAGAGATGATTCAGTCTGTGGGAGTGTGTGCTTCTTGAATGTAGCTTGGGCATTGAAGGTCCCTGGAGACTATGGACATGTTATCTCTTCTAATTCCAGTTCTTTAGGTCAGAGAAGTAGCTTTGCTGTGCAAGTTAGAGAGACTCAGTCAGTTGAGGCCACAGAACTCCAGTCAGTCACTTTTTTGAGAACTTTGTCTTAGGGTTTAATCTCAGTGCGTGTTGCCTACTTGAGGCTTACCTGACAATCGCAGCCACTTCTATAAAGGGCTCGCTTCTGGAATGTTCTTTCTAAAGCCCATCTCAATCTCTTTATCATTTGATTGACACCAAAAAGCATCAGTTTGATGGTAGTGGTTTCTTATAGAGTAGTTGTGAAAACTTCAAGGTGACTATCAAAGTTTTTTTAAAGTTATAAAGGTAATGAAGGTGACTCCCACTTTCTTAACTAATTAAGAGTGCTTCAACCTGCATATCAAAGCGGTTGAATAAGAAAGTAAATTTGTGAAAATATTCAAGATCATTTATATTTATTATTTATTTATTTATTTATTTGACCTTTGTTTCTCCCTGTATCAACTGGTCCTGTACTTGACTGGCCATCTCTCAAAGCAGACAAATGGTTGGGATGCTGCTGTAGGCAGGGATGCAATGCAGAGACAATCAATGGAGAGCATCGTTTCTACGGTTCTCTTAACTCTTATGTCATCTCTGCTGGACTTTTATGTGATTTGTCAACTTTGTTGCAACTGTTCAGGGTAGATATTATTAGCTTTACTGTGTAGATCAAAAGATTGAGACTTAGAAAGTCCAAACTAACTTGCCGTACAGCTAACATGTGTGTGTGTGTGTAGGGGGCGGGGGGGGGGGGGAACCAGATCCCAACATCTCCCTTGAAACCCATGTGACTTTTTACCTTTTTGTTCATCAACCTTGCAAATGCTTGTCAAGTCAGGGAGTTGTTGGTGAGACATGCTTCTTTCCTTATATCTATAAAATGAAATGAGGATTCATAGGATTTAAGATGCTCATCAAATGTGATAAATATCAACAAAGCCAGCAGCTTGTGTAAGACCCACTAAGCAGTATTGAATTGTGGGATGTGCACAAAACAGGATGTCATGAGCTGCTTCGCAGCATCACGGAGCAGATAGAATCACATACAGGACATCTACAGATTAAAAATACTGCCAGAAGTGGTCACTGAAAGATTATCAGCAGTGTGCTGTCTATCTGGGATTCAGGACTCACCTTTGTGTGATTTCCTACAATTGCATACAATCAAGCCTACGAGAATAGAATGATAAGAGTGTCTTATATTGAAGTAAATCAGAAGTGATAAAAAGTTTGCACATTGTAAGGAACTCACAGGAAAATCAGACAAAGGTATAGCTTCTAGGGATCAGAAACCCAAAGTGTGCATGTTGTGATTTCACACTAGGTGTATACTTCCACTCCCGGACAACTTTCTACAGTGTTGTGTTTGTTACTGCTGTTAGCTCCTAACTAAATCATGTTGAATGGCCGATTTCAGTTAACTAAAGTATTTGGGACATAAGGACTCCCTAAATTTTCATCATTACCATTTATTCACTGCATCTCCCCACCACGGACACAGGATCAGTGTGGGATGAGCAGAACAGTAGTCATTTGACATATTTTTTAGCATACAGAAGAGCTCAGTTTTCTGATCCATCTTTGATGTACCAGTCACAGTCAAGCACTGTCTGGGACAGGACCCTCTGAGAAGACACCTCAATACTGGTTTCTTGAGATGGCCTCTGAAGAGAATGAAGTGACAAATGAAGATGGGCCCAATGGTCCCGAATGCCATTTCCTCAGATGTGATTTTAGGATGGGTATATTTATAGAACAAGTAATGGTTTTTCCCCCAATTTAACCCATATTCGCCCTGTGTGGGATTTATAGTTAAATAAGATTACCCTTTCTACTGCAATCAAAATAAAGCAGAGCTTTGTACAAGGGGTGAACATCCAGTTCTGTAATGTGTCAGTCTGAATCACAGAGGGAAAAAACAAACCTGGTAAGATCATCTTAATATGTTTGCCTATTTAAGAAATAAGACTTTTTCTGTGTTTCCTTAAAAAGTACCAAATATCAACATAGATTAACTTGTAGTAATAAAAAATAAAACTCTAATATGAAAGTTAGTTCCATAGTAGCAAAAAGATAACCATACACATCATAAGGAATAAAATGATCCTTTAGAAGAGTTAAAGTTTCCTTAAGGAAATCTGCCAAGAACAGATTGGAGTTAACAGTATTCCAGTAGCCTGTGTGTCACACTTGAAGGTGCTGGTTCACTAGTTGTTTTAGGTTATAAAGATATCTGCTGGTTTTACTGATGTTTTTACTGACAAAGCACTACCTTATAGGAGCTTGATAGCTACAGTTGGATGTTCCTTGGAGTGATGTAGCTTGTACTCAATTTGGACTAGACTCCATTTCTATGTTGAATTATCTTTTGAATTTGCCAACCTCAAATGCCTAGTGTTATCATTCCAGCTGACAGCAGGCCCTTTGCCCATCTCCCCACAGTTTCAATCCACTAAAATGCTCACACCAACTTCCTTTAACTGTGGTTATTGCTCCTGGAGCTGGCTGTTGCACTCTCCCATTTCCCCTTTCTCCCCAGCCTTCCAGGAAAAACAGCTGTTTGGCTTCTCACTCTGCTGTGAGAAAATAGTGGCACTTAACTTAAATCCTAAATCATGGCCTAAAAAAGAAAACAACAGAGACAGGAAGTTTCACAGATCAGGGGAAAGGGAAGGTGCATGCTAGTCAATATTAGTCTCAAAAATAAGATAGTACAGGAACCAGAAATGCCTGATTTAACTTGACTCTTAGTTCAATTGTACTGTACTAAAAGGCATTTAAAAACCCATATGTGTCCATTCTACACAACACAAATATGTTATTGATTTTCCTCATTCCTAGTTACACTGACTGATAGAATAGTGAAGTGCTCGGTGGGTGCAGAACGGAAGGCTTTTCCAAGCCCTTTTACTTAAACACGTCATGTGATACTGCTCTTTTGGAATGCTGTGCTGCATGTACGGTAATTGTATAAGGTTAATCAGAGTATGTGAAATTCTTGGTGCTTACTTAGGAAGTCTTTGGGATTATTGGGGAAATACATTCAATGCCTGCTCCTTAGTAATACATTTTTGTTTTATACTTAATTTATTCAAGTTAGCCACTTTCAGTTTAGCTTATTGAGTGTTATAATTTATTAGCTATATACCAGGTGTTAATAAGTGGGATGTGTGTTTATTTCTGAGCTAACAATAAAATTTGTCATGTTGATATATCTTTCACTGGAAATGAATGGTGGACAGGAAGTAATTTTCAACTTAAGGTTTGGATATGAAACTGATTTTACTGTATGGATTGCAAGTGTGACATAATAACTATTAGTAATATTACTAAGTGATTGGAAAATGCAGATGAGGGAGGTCAACATGATTCCATCTCTCTGAGATGACTGCAGTTGATGTGGTAGTTCCACCCTCCTGTCTGTTTTCCAGTGAGATCTCTAGTGTTGCTGGATGTAAGGGGTTGAAGGAAGGAGCTCCTATTCTACTCCGCTAGTTCTCTGTCTCTCACCTCTCCCTGTTTTCTGCATTATCTACGTGTATATACATATATGTATGTGTTTATAATGGGTATCTGAACATTGAAATAAAATGAAATCAAGCCACAATTTGGTAACTGAAATTTTTATTAAACAACTTAGCAAGGGCATATTTCCACACTAATATACCTTTCATCATTTTATGGTATACCTGCAATTAAATTCTGATTAATTTATTCCCTTAAAGTGTTATAAGCATGTAGCCCACATCTTTGTAGTAAATATCAATAATAATGATGGCGAACCTCTCGAATCCATAGAATTAAGTAAAAAAAAAGACAAAACTTAAGGTAAGTACTAGAATGTCAGAAGCCCCTTTAGGCTATGGAATAGAAGTCTCACACAGAGGACCTCCCTGCTGTAGTCATGTGAACTCCAAAGTCATCACAGGTCATTTGGATCATTTAAAGATCATCAGTGCTGCAAATGTAAAGACTCGGGCTTCTGCTTACACTGTATGTCACCTCTCCCTGTATATTATGTCACCAAGCTTTTCTCTCTCCACTATGAAGTCACGCATGCTACACCTTCAGTACGTGTATGGCGTGTGTGTGTGTGTGTGTGTGTGTGTGTGTGTGTGTGTGTGTGTGTGTACTGTGTAGAATAGAACCTAGGGCCTCTTCAAGCTTGGCAAATGTTCTACAACTGAGCCACATTTCCAGTCCTCCATTTACCTCACTTGTAAGCCATCTCTGTGCATCTACTTCCACCACACGTTTTCTGACAATGCAATTTCATTTTAGTTCTGGCTGTCTTTCTAGCCCATCACACAATATGGCCAATGTGTGGATAGCTGCAATAGTAGAGACCATTGGCCTGAAGAGGCAGATGGCAGGGGGAGGATGGATGGGAAGGGAGCTTGGCAACAGCCAATAGTAGCCGGGGTAAAACTTCTTTTTTTAAATACCACTAGCCATATCTAATAAGCAAACACAACTCTCAGCACTGACCCTGGAAGGTCCAAATGAAACAGATATATAAGGCTTCCAGGTTTCATTCTCCCCTACCACTCCAGAAATTCTCTACTGATGTACCAAAGGTGCGAACGGGAGCCAGAGCTCTCTGATAGACACATTCTATGGGCTGTGTCTGCCAGGGCAGCTAGGGGAACATGGCCAGAGTCACTATGGAGTCAGTCAATTCTGGCCATGAACTGCCTCATATGAGCTGGGAGAGTGTCATCTTACAGACCTGGGCTGCTGATATGTCACTCTCTACCTACAAATTGATACAAAGGGAGGAACACTCAAAAGTAGGTGCTCTGCCTGAGACTTAAGAGTCATCTATGACATTGACTAAGTAGGTCAGCTGCATTGGATGCTATTTTACCTGTCTGTGAACTCTAAGGGAGCTAAATTCTAATTCAAGAATTACAGCTGTAGGGTATTCATTGGCTAATTAGAACTAACAGAGGTCGGTGCCACCTGGAGATTAGGTGGAGTCTCCCAAGAGGTGCAGCTTCCTGCCTTCAGGCATACACTGGCTGCCAAGACTGATTTTTTTGAGAGAGAAACCTCAGCTGCTGGAAAAGTCCATTCAAAGTACAAGGTGTGAGCCTGCAAATAGAGCTTCCTGGCAATTTGGCAGACTTCAACAAAATACTCAATATGACTTAAAGTCCATTTACCTTCTCACAAGAAATTTTAAGATTTCAATAGCCAATAAAAGAAAAGGTTGCTTGGCTTTTGGTTTTTTGTTTGTTTGTTTGTTTGTTTGTTTCTGTTTTAATGTAATTCCTACACGGAGGATTTGATGATGCAAAATATGTCTTCAAAAACCTCCTTGAACTACATCTAAATAAAATACTTCTGTCCAGCCAAGGAGACAGTCACCAGAGGGAAGATTCCACCTACACAGTGCCAAGAAGTATTCAAACTGTTCATCAGACTGCTCATCGGATTACTCAGAAGCCAACGTCAATGGGTTCTTTTATTTCAGTAGCTGGCTGCAGCTATGGTGCTTTGTGCCTTTGAGAAATTAGAGGGTTTCGACTGCTGCACCGTGAAGGAATGATAAGCTCTTGAGGAGCTCTCAATTATCACCCTGATGAAAGCATACAGTGTATTTCATATGATAGCCCATTCACGTATATCATTTTTCTGTTCTTACAAGTTTATATTAGAAAGATGTGAAACATATAAGACTAAGATTGGTATAGTTAAAAATGGTACCCTAAAATGGTGAAAAAATAAGATTGTAAGTAAAATTTCTTCTATAATTCTTTCCATTACTTCCTATGTCCCATATTCATGTTTTCCATCAAAGATAGAAAGTGGGCTACATGACATTAAAATACTTTTATTCATTTATTCAGACACAAACTGTCTTGTCTACAGGGGTAAATAATTAGGAGGTATTGTAATATTAAATATGTTGGTCAGGATTCTATGCAGACACCTCAGGTAATCAAATCAGATAGAAAAATATTAAATAGAAATAGCAGGTACAGGACCCTTATTATACATTTTAAACCACTTTTTTTTTAGCTCTTGTGTGAGTTCAATATTTAATTTAACCCATAATAATTGAATTTTTACTTTTATACAAGGAAAATGCAATTCGGCTACCTAAGCCTGCTGCTACAGGACCCTTTCCATACAGAGACATACCAACAGTAACAATGATTTCCTGGTCTCACACAACAAATGTTTGATGGCATGATTTTACCTTTTCCCTCCAAGATCAGAGAGCTCATGTCTCAGAAGTTCACAAGCAGAGCCACACAGCTTATTCTGGGCAAAGATTTATCTAGCTGTATTTATTATGCCATGTTAATTAGAGATTTAGATAGCAAAGCAACAAATATTTTCTTTGTTAAATGAAACAAGTGAAAATACTGAATTTTACTCTGTAGTGAAGCAAAAAAGTTCAACTTTTTGAAAAAAAAAATCAGAGTGGAAAAACTGACATTGCCATGCTTCATAGGAATGACTGTGGGCCACTCATGATTCTGTGTCCTATAGACACCTAGGCTGTGCCATTGGCTAGCCTAGATAATGAGAATTATGGAGGGATGAAGCCAAGTTCATGTCCTTAGGTAACATACTCCACAAGCTAACCAGGGCACTGAACAGGTAAGCCTGGCTACATGAAACACACGTGCTAGTGGTTATAAGTCTAATAACCTGCAGGCTTGGGAGGAGACGGAAGGATAGTCACTCTCATGAAGGATTAACACCCGTCTGTAAAGAAAAGGGTTGTGAGCAAAATCTCAAGAGAAGTCACTGAGCAAGCCATCCAAACTAAGTACAGAGCCTTAAGGGCTCATTAGCCAATACAGAGAGCATTACCTTGAGTTAGAGGTAAAATTATAACTTAACAGCAGGGACTTCATAAGATCTTATAGATAGTGACCTTTAACCATGGCACATGCAATATACATCTGAGGGCAAACATGGAGGGTCAGAGAGCTACGGGACTATTGGGGAGGAAGGAAAAGGGTGGCAGTGGTCCTAGGGGAGCTGTGTCATCAAACTCCATTTATATTGAGGAAGAAGCTATAGGATCTATTGGAGGGTTGTGTTGGAGTATGAAGAAAAAAATAGAAAAATCAAGGTTCCATTGACCAACTTAATGAATTATGAAGTCAGAAAGGAGCACTGGGCGAAATCAAGATTAATTGAGAAAGGAACTTTTTGGAAATGATCATTACACAAAGAGTTAACAGGTCTCTAGTTTGAATATCAAAATAGAAAAGAGAAGCCCCATAAATACAGATATGTTTATGACACCAAGGACTTGCTGGAAGGTCCAGCAAAACACATCAATCAACATCTATAGGCCAGAAAGAAAAGGGACCCAGCATGTGGCATAAAGGAAAGCTGGTACAATTAGAGGAAACCCAAGTTTTATGGAAGTCCTGAAGGTAATTGCAAAAGAAGTATTTAAAGGGCAGTGACAAATATTCATGATAGATCAGGGACCAGGATACAGATGGTTTGTGTATTTGGTAATATGGATGTCAATGATGGTCCAAAAGAACAAGATTTCATCTGAGCACAGAGATGAGTGTTTGAGTACATCTTAGAAGGGGGAGAGAGGAAATTGGGTCAGTGGTACCTATGAAAATGCAGAGTGGGGATCAAAGTGGGAGGGGTCTTGGGGAATCTAACGTGGGTTTTGCTTGTTTTTAAGATGGGAGAGTCTGTAAATTGTAATATTTAACAAAAATAAAATAGAATTGTTTCCTTTATGCTTTTTTAGAAAGTACATATCCTATAGTTGAAAAATTCAACTAACATAAAAGTTATCTCTGCCATTTGAACAATAATATTCATAATCTCTCCTTTTATGTAGTATATAAAAAACCATCTTAAGAATGAAATAAAAATACAATGTTTATTGTATAAATTTGACAGCATTCAAGTTCTGCCTGGTTAATCTTACATATTTCTGCCCTGGTTAAAATTCATACTGACCAGCCATAAGAGTTGGAATTGATGAACATACTGGGGAAATAATGACAGATAAAAATAGGTGCACTAGTGTTGAGATGCTCAAACTTCTAGATGTAGAAAACATTTGATGTGGAAATTCATTTAAATAATTCTAATGATGCACATTAACATATAATAACAAAAAGGTATTCCAGATGTAAGCTTAGACAAGAGTTTTCTTATGGTGAAAGAGATACAGAGAAAATACATAGAGCCATGCACACTGTGGTTACATATATAGCTCACTGAAGCTGTTGACATTTCCCGGGTATGTTAGTTTAAATGACCCTCACATCAAGAAAAAAAAAGAATAGAGAAAGAAAATGTCACCCTTCAAATAAATGATAATCATTATCATCCTCGAGCTATGACAGCAAGTAAAATCTGTCACAAATATCACATATGAAAGCAGCTTCCAGATGTTTCTGACTAGGCCAAAGTATATGTTTTGTTTATGAATCATTCTTAAGAGTTGCCTCATTAGGAATTTCCAGCATAACAAAGCAGAAGAGACTAAGTAGAATTGTTTTCATTGTGATTATACTCAAACTAGATGAGACTACTACTGAATTTATCAACATTAAAATTAAATTAAATTGAAACCTGAAAATTGGATAGAATAAGCTAGTACATGGAAGTCTGAGATTGTTTTTGACCCTAGAATTTGACATGTTTTCCACCATTTTATCCCAGCATTTTGAGAATATTTCTGCAGATGTCTCATTTTTAGGTTTTTTTTTTTCACTGCTTAGAACATGAAGAGTACAAGTAAATTAAATAGAAAGCTGGGTTTGAAGGATCTAGTGGTCTCTTCATGAACGTGGGCATCATAACCTTGTTACAATGCATCCTCTTTGGGCAGATATTTCTGTTGACTTTCAAAATTGTATAAAATCACCTTCATTGTTTTTCTGGGTCTTTATATCTCCTACGTTAACAAATACTCAAAGCTCCAAATCAGATATGCAGAGTTCTTTGTTATATGTTACAGATGTGGCCAGTTACCTAGCCAGTATCCCTGCTTCAATTCTTGCTTGGAAATGGAGCTGTGGTGAAATGGGTAGGCTGCAAGGTACTCAGTTTAAACATTGACTTTTTTTTTTATCTTTCCCATGCTAGTTCCCATGGTGACAGATAATATATTTCTACCAATATAAATAGCATACTGTGCTCAGAAGCTTAGATGAGCATCGAAGTTCCTGATAAAAAGACACAGGTAGAATTCACTTCGTTACTTTTTTCTTTGAACATAGAATAAGGGTTGGAGCTATAGCAGCTGCATTATCATTATGAGAGATTAGCAAGAGACTTTCTCTATTTAATCTAATAAAGTAAGACAGTACTTGTTGCCTTCTGAACCTAAGTTCTCATAAAAATAATAACTAGTTCTTCAGTCTGTTGACAACAGGTCTTCAATAATTTGTAACCACATAAAGGAACACACTCTCTTGTTCTCTTAATGTACAGAGCAACAGAATGAATCTGGCTTTCCTCAGTAACACAGTATTGAGGTGCCATAAGCATGCTAGTTACTGCAACCAGCAAATCCCAAACGTCAATAGCCTATGGAAATTTGTTTTTTCCACAGTGACTTCTCTAAGAAATAAGGTCAGGAGTGTAAGGGGAAGACAGAAATGGCACTCAACTTCAGCAATTCTGGCCCTTCCCTCTCCTGTAGTGACTTCCATCAGTCAGCTGGAAGATTGGTAGAGTACTTAGAAGAACTCTAGGGAGGATTTCCCTGGCTGGTGCTCAGAGCCTTTCCTTCTGTGTTAGAGGGAAGTATACACACAGAAGTCACTTGTGAACCAGATGAGCAGAAACTGATTTGGTGCTCAACCAGTGGCTGCCTTCAGTAACAATGAGATTTTGATGAATGTCCACCAAATTTGCCTCTATGTTTTGTTGTCTATGATTATATCAACTGTAAATAATGTTATCCATATACACCCCATGCTTTCTTAATTTAAAATGAATATGTTTTAGTTGATATGTGTGTATATGTCTTGAATATATGAATGTATCCCACATGCATTCATGTGCAGTCAAGAGATCCCCTAAAACTGGAAACACAGGAAGCTGCTGCGTGTGCTGGGAACCAAACCCAGGGCTTTTAAAAAATCAGTAAATACTCTTATCTGCTGAGCCATCTCTTCAGAGATTACCCTACTGCTTAAACATATATTTTATTGAAGAATAATTCACAGACAGCAAAATAATCATAAGAAGATGTACAAGGTTTTGATGTCTTTTTTATGTATGTATGTTTGTGTATATATGCATATACATGGTGTACATTTATATATAAATGGTGTCCTCCTGACACACCAACACAGTATCCTACCACTCCAGAGGACCTCATGCTCCTTTCCAATCCAAGCCCTCACAATTCTGCTCTCTCATCTGTCTTTGTGTCACCCACATCAGAATTATACATAAGCAAAACTACAGGATTGTCGTAAAAGGTTTTTTCTTCCATGGAGTGTATCTCTGAGACTCCTCTGTACTGCTGGAGGTGTTACCAGTCTCCTTCCTCTGATTTCTAACAGAATATGATTGTGCATTGCATATATAACAAGTGCCTAGTTTTAGTGTTTAGGATTCTGAATGCAGCCACTCTAAGGACCTTCATCCAGGCTCCCGGGGAACACGAGCTTCATTTCTGGTAAGCAAGTGCCTTTGAAACGAGCTGCTGGGTCATATTACAAGTGTATGCCTAAGCACTTAAAGAAACGATTACCCAATTTTCGAGAGTCATTACATATCCTTTGCAGCCATTTTCCCTGTTATAAGCCTCTAAGTGATGTCATTTAGGAATCTTATTCTAGAAAGGGAAACTACATACATACTAGAAGTGTTTGCCTTAGAGTAAGTATGAATGAGTTTAGATTCTGTCATAAATAATTGTATTCAAACCAATTAATTTCCTCAGTGACTATTATCCTGTCATTGTGAGTCTCATTGCCTGAATCCGTCATCAATAGAACATGACAAGCCATCACTAGTTTTGTTTACTCATTCACGAAGCAGTCAAGAATAATGTAAAAGACAAGGCAACATTATTGTATGCTATGATTTTTGCCTCTTTTCCTAGTGGCAAATAACTTCGAGTGGACTTCGCAGCATGGCTAGGGTCAACTGATATTTCCATATTTTGGGTCATTTGACCATCTTTCCAGTGTCACAATATATTGTCCAAAAGAGTAGTACTTTTACAGCAAAACATGGAGTGTTATGGTCATGGGTGCAACAATTGTTACATGTGTTCTCTTCAGGAATGCTGTTAAATCTAAGCAGCAGATGCAAGGGTGGTTAGGGATTTGCTTTAGAGTCAGAGTTTCCTACTTATCGCAGATTTCCTTGTCAATAAATCAATGTATCAAGCATTACTAAGGAGAACTACCTGAGGACTTCTTTCACAATTCTTTTCAAAGTGTAACCATACACAGATGCATGCACTGCCTCAAACTGGCATACATCCATTTATGATCCTGTTAATTTATGACTGTTAAATTTGCCACAAGTTACAAATACCACCAACATAAGCAATATATTTTAAAGAAAGTTACCTTGGAAATAATCTAAAAATATACCAATTTTAAAAACAGACTCAATGTTAGTGGGGAATGTAAGTGCTAACAAAATTAAAAATAGAAAATCATGAGTTAGACATATATAATGAAACTTAATTTTTATCTATTTAATTGCTCAGAAACAGTTTCAGTGAGATAAAAGCCAAAGATTGTTTGTTTGTTTGTTTGTTTTTAGTTCAGAAACAATGATAACTCAATCGCCGAGTGCAACAACTGAAATTCTAACTTGTAAATCTTATTAAATCTAAATCCTCCAGTGGCGAATCCTGGCAATTGAAACCAAGAGACACTCATAACTGCATCTTGTCCTCATGCTATCCTCGTCCAAAAGGACAAAGATTTTTAAAGCCCTTTGAATAAGCAATTCTTTTTAAATTAGTTTGGAGTGCAGTCATTTATTTTGTCAAACATTGTTTAAACATTTCACTTGTTTCTTCATTCTCAAGTGAATTGCTTCTATGTGAATAAGCTACATACTCGATATTTTGATTATTAGTTTTTCAGGTTTTTTATTATTAGAAGGTGTCAGATTTTGGTCAAAGGTTTTTTTTATTCTACATCAATTGAGATTTTCATGTGATTTTTATCCTTGAGTCCATTTACACAGTTTAATCACGTTCCTTGGTTTAGATATGTGGAACCATCCTTGCATCCCTGGGATGAAGCCAGCTTGATCATGGGGAGTGATCTTTTTGAGTATTCTTGAATATAATTTGTAAGTATCATTTTGATGATTTTCATGCCTATATTTACTAGGGAGACTGACCTGTAGTTCTGATTTTTTTGAACCTTCATCTGATTTTAGGTATCAAATTAATACTGATTTCATACAGAATTTAGAGAAGCACCTTTCTTTTCTATTTTACAAAATATTTTGAGTACTATTGGTTTTAGTTCTTTGAAGGTCTGATGGAGTTTTATGATGAATCCATCTGGCCCTGGCCATTTTATCTGTGATTGTTATAGATTTTCACAGTACTTTTTTTATCAGTGATGAAAATTGCCATCCATTATCGGCAGACCTAACTTGTACATTCTTTCTCTCTCCCATGCAGTTCCTATTAGAACTACCTGATCACCAGAAGCATTTTCACTCCTACCACACTTAGTTTTAGTCTCAGTTCTATAGTTAAACAAATCCTGAGTAACTGCCAATCTATTTTGCTTTGATTTGTTCCAGTCATTCTTAGGTTTACTCGGGTTTAATCTGTTTTACCTTATGGTATTTAAAACAAAATAGTTGATAATTGCAATACTGAAATCTTATCTAAGAAGTTATAATGGTATAACATTTGTACTTTAATGAAATTATGCTAGATAAAACATTTTGAAGGTTTTCCATCTTTTCTTGGCTCAGTCAAGACTTAGTATCTTTGTTCTCTGAGTGTGTTCAGGGGCAGGAGTGAGCCTGATGGCATTTTCATCCCTTCACGTTAACTGTTATGGACTGAGTGCTGCAGGTTTAACCCACCGGTGGTGTTACTTAAAGCTGAGCCATGTAAGATGTGATTACACTTAGAAGATGTCACAGGAGTGGGACCACAGAGTGGGGATTGATGTCTGCAGACACTGGAGGTGACTCAATCTCTCCCTTACGAGGGAGGACACAGTAAGTTTAGCTTTCTGAAACCAAGGAAGGAATCCCTCACAGAAGACAGCCATGCCTACATCATGATCACACTTAGTCCTTGGACTCGTGAACTATCACAAAGTAAGCTTAAATGGTGTTGAATTATTATAAGATAATCAGATCTGTGTTTAGTTGTTCATTTTAATTTTTGTTTCCCTCCCACCAAATAAAAAAGTCTCCTAGTGCGCAAGCTCAGTAATACACATGGCTTCATGTTCGTTCCCTTGTTCTCTTTGTCTGAGCCAGATAACATTGTTAAAAAGCACAAATGTTAAGCCACATAAATAAGGAACATTTTCTTAACTTATATATTAGAATTTTTTTGTCTTCCACTCGTTAAATTAAAGAAGTCAGAGGTACACAGATTTTCTTGTCTGTTATCCATATATATAATATTTTTCTGTAACGCTTTCTATTCTTTCCTATTACATATTATCCTGTCTTTTCTCATTCATGCTCTGTGGGTCATTTGCTCTGATGAAGGCAGTTTGTCTGTTCTATTCTCAAGTCGAGATTCCTACTGTCACGTTCTACTATGGTATTGGCCCACTGGGGTCTCTGACTCTATAGTTCCATGTCCTTTTGCATTGTTTCCACATCTCACCTCACATGTTTAGAACTCTGTTTCATGATTTGTTGTTATTAATTTTATTATGGCTTATATTCAATATGAAATAGGCTGGCAATCCAATGGAGATAACTTTTCTCAATTCTACTTATTTTTTCTCCATTTTAGAAATGGTAGTGGTTGTTTATACTTATTATTTCTATTTTGAATGACCTAAGTCAATCCTCACTGTTTTTGGAAATTTATATTGAGAAAAATCTCCAATATAGCAAAGATAGCAGAGTTTTAACCTGATTTCCTGGGCAGCCTTTTCTGCTGTAAAGTAGTACATATATGTATGAATTTTTCTGGCACATTGTCTCACCACCCACAGAGACTGGCATCTGTGAACTGCCCGCAGCACGCACGGCGTCTCTGCATTTCTCTGCCATCTTCACAGCACTTCTGCCATCTGACAGTTTACATTCTCTCTCTGAAAGGCAAATCTCCTATAACTCTTGAGAGCCACACGGTCTTGGGAAACAATCTCACTGTTGGCATATGTACCTTGTTATAGCAAGCTGCTTTATTGCTAAAAGTTCTAACCTCAAAGTGTACTTTTCCTAGGGAAATGAAGGCATCTCAGCTGACTATGTAGATCTGCAGTGCCAAGAAATCAGATGACATAGAAAATGCTTTGTCTGCTTATGTTAATGCGACCATGGAAGATTTTCCTCATGAATTATTGCTTGGGCCCAGATTACTCCCCTTGTCATCAGAATACAATTTTATATTTTTAAATAAATTTGCTTTTGTACTGCAGATCTTCACCTCTCCTTCAAATCCAGTTCCTCAGAGAGAGAGCATCACCCCCCAGAAGAATTACCTGCCAGGCAACACATATCCACCACAGCCTTTTAAGAACCAGAGAAGGCAACAGAAACAAAAATAAATAAGTAAATAAATAAATAAATAAATAAAACCACCTACTCAAGAAAGTCAAGACCACATACAACATATTAGCACCTAGAATTACAATCTTCCCCAGCCCAGACACTGAGACACCAGTATGAAAATACAACCATAAACAGCTAGGATATTAAGTCTCCACTAGAGGCCACAACCTTACCACAGCAGGATCTGAGGATTGCATCATAACGGAATAACAAGACAAATATGTTAAAATAGCCTTTATGAATATGACTGAGGTCCTTAGAGAGGAAATGAGTAAGTCCCTTAAAGAAAACACAAACAGTAGAAGGAAATGAACAGAACACTTCAAGACAGACCTGAAAGTAGAAGTAGAGTCAGTAAATAAAACCCAAACTTTTAGATATATGAAAATGAAAAATTTAGGAACTTGAACAAGAGTTGGCTCTCCTCACCAACAGAAAATAAGAGATGCAAGTGAGAATCTCAGGCATTGAAGGTACAATAGAAGAAATGGATAACTCAGAGAAATTGTTAAAACTAAAAAAAAATCCTGTCAAAGACCATTTTGCATACCTAGGACTCTAGGGGTGGGGGGAACAAATCTAAGAATAATAGGAATATATAAAGGAGAAGAAACTCAGATCAAAGGCACAAAAAATATTGTCAACAAGATTATATAATAAAATGTCCTTAATCTAAAAATGAGATACCTATCAAGGTACAAGAAGCACACAGAATACCAAATGAACTGGACCAGAAAAGAACATCTCCTCAGTACATAATAATCAAAACACTAAATTTACAGGAAAAATAAAATATTAAAAAGTATAAGGGATAAAGAACAAATAACATATAAAGGTAGACTTATTAAAATAACAGCTAACTTCTCTAAAATAATTCTAAAAGCCAGAAGGATCTGGATATATGTTCTACAAATGCTAGTAGACCATAGTCAGACTACTATGCCCAACAAACTGCTAATCACAATCAATGGAGGAATAAACACATTTGGTAGTACAACCAAATTTAAGCAATAACAACATACAAATCCAGCTTTAATTATGGGGTTAGGAAGAAAACTCCAACCTGAAGAGGCAAGCCCCACTCAAGAAAACTCAAGGAATCACTAATTCCAGACCAGCAAATCAAAAGAGTGGAAACACACCCATACCTGCACACAAACATACACACTGCAACAACAACAACAAATACTACTACTACAGGAAAATACAGGAACCACCAAACACTTCTAATCTGTATCTCTCAACATTGTTTAATTCCTCATAAAATAACACAGACTAACAGAATGGATGAAAAACTAGGATTTGTCCATCTGCTGCATCTAAGAAATACACCTTATTTATCATCAAGGATAGATATCACATCAAGGGTGAAATGAGATATTCCAAGCAAATGGGCCTATAAAGCAAGCTGGTGTAGCCATTTAAATATCTGACCAAAAAGACTTCAAACAAAAACTAATCAGAAGATAAAGGGAAGGACATACTCATCAAAGGAAAAAAAAATCCACAAAGAAAACCACATCAATTCTTATCATCTGTACCTCAAATAAAATAGTACTCAAATGCATAGAAGAAATACTATTCTAGCTTAAATCACATATTGGCCTTCATACTCTGATACTAGGAGACGTCACTATATCACTCGCAATGATAGACATGTAATCCAGACAAAAACTAAACAGAAAAATGTAGGAGCTAACATATGTTGTAAACTAAATGGACATAAAGATATTTACAGGGCATTTCCCCCAAATCCAAAGAATACCAGCTTGCAATCCCACCAGCAATGAAGGAGTGTTCCTCTTTCTCCACAACCTCTTCAGCATCTGCTGACACCTGAGTTTTTTATCTTAGCCGTTCTGACTGGTGGGAGGTGGAATCTCAGGGTTGTTTTGATTTACATTTCCCTGATGATTAAGGATGCTGAACATTTCTTTAGGTGCTTCTCAGCCATTTGGTATTCGTCAGTTGAGAATTCTTTGTTTAGTTCTGTACCCCATTTTTAATAGGGTTATTTGGTTCTCTGGAGTCTAACATCTTGAGTTCTTTGTATATATTGAATATTAGCCCTCTATCAGATATAGGATTGGTAAAGATCTTTCCCCAATCTCTTGTTTGTTGTTTTGTCTTATTAACAGTGTCCTTTGCCTTACAGACGTTTTGTAATTTTATGAGGTCCTATTTGTCAATTCTTGATCTTAGAGCATAAGCTATTGGTGTTCTGGTCAGGAAATTTTCCTGTGTCCATGTGCTCAAGGTTCTTCCCTACTTACTAGTTTCAGTGTATCTGGTTTTATGTGGAGGTCCTTGATCCACTTGGACTTGAGCTTTGTACAAGGAGATAGGAATGGGTCAATTTGCATTCTTCTACATGCTAACCTCCAGTTGAGCCAGCACCATGTGTTGAAAGTGCTTTTTCCCACTCGATGGGTTTAGCTCCTTTGTCAAAGATCAAGTGACCATACGCTTGTGGGTTCGTTTCTGGGTCTTCAATTCTACCTCATTGATCTACCTGCCTGTCACTGTACCAATACCACGTAGTTTTTACCACAATTGCTCTGTAGTAAAGCTTAAGGTGGGGGTTTGTGATTCCACCAGAGGTTCTTTTATTATTGAGAATAGTTTTTCGATATCTTAGGTTTTTTTGCTATTCCAGATGAATTTGCAAATTGCCCTTTCTAAGTCTGTGAAGAATTGAGTTGAAATTTTGATGAGGATTGCATTGAATCTGTAGATTGCTTTCAGCAAGATGGCCATTTTTACTATTTTAATCCTGCCAATCCATGAGCATGGGAGAGCTTTCCATCTTCTGAGATCTTCTTCAATTTCCTTCTTCAGAGACTTGAAGTTCTTGTCAAACAGATCGTTTACTTGCTTAGAGTTACACAAAAGTACTTTATATTATTTGTTACTATTATGAATGATGTTGTTTCCCTAATTTCTTTCTCAGCCTGTTTATCCTTTGTGTAGAGGAAGGCCACTGATTTGCTTGAGTTAATTTTATATCCAGCTACTTTGCTGAAGTTGTTTATCAGGTTTAGAAGCTCTCTGGTGGAATTTTTGGGATCATTTAAATATACTATCATATCATCAGCAAATAGTGACAATTTCACTTCTTCCTTTCCAATTTGTAATCCCTTTGATCTCCTAAAGAATATACCATCTTCTTAGTACCTCATGGAACATTTTTCCAAAACTGACTATACACTCAGAAATAAATCAAGTATTAACAGATACAAGAAAATCAAAATAATACCTACTGCCTCCTATCAACAGCAGCAAGCTTACAAACTCAGAGCAAGTGAATGACTCACTACCTGAAGAAAAATGGGCCAAGACAGAAATAAGAAAGAAAGACTTTCTAGAATTGAATGAAATTAAAGACACAGCATACCCAAACTTATGGGGCACAATGATGGCAGTAGAGGCAAGTTCACAGCATTAAGAGCCTACATTTTAAAAATGGGGATATGGGATATGTCATACGAGTAATAGTACACTCAAAAGCTCTAGAACATGAAGAATAGGCACACCCAGGAGGAGTAGAAGGCAAGAAATAATCAATCTCAGGCTTGAAAGAAAAATTTAACCAATGGAAGAAGATCTAGGAAGGTTCCTGATGTGAGTAATGTTTATTATTCCCACAAAATCTCTGAGAACTTGGGAACCAAATGACTACTACTGTGCCAAGGTCATACATTTCCTCTCCATCCAATGGAATGGAGAACTTTTATTTATATGCTCATTGTCCTTCATGAGAAATGAACTTAAAACTTAAAGTCCTCATTTCAGTTGTGATTATTTTGATCCTTCTAGGGTTGTCAGACCATGAAACCCACACACCAGAAGCTTCATCAAGCACACATAATATTTATAAAAGCATTTTTTAATAATAAAATTTGCACTAACAGGCAGGAGATTGTTCTAAAGAAGGAATGAAAGCTTGGAGCTATCATCAGTATTGCGTGGAGCAAAGAGCAATGAGATTATATGAATGGAGAGATCTCTCCCCTGATAGCTGTGCATTTGCATGGCGCCTGTTACTTCAGTACAGGGATGCTAAGACAGACACATCAGGGTAAATGAATTAGCCACAGTAAGGGGAAGCACTCCCTTTCTTCTTGGATCTGGACTGAGTCATGGAGAAAATAATCCTTTATGTTTTCATATGTTCTGTGTTGAGACTTGGAAAGGCTGGGGTCCTGACCAGACAACTGGAGATTCCCATCACTCCTACAAAACTGATATATGTACCCTGTCACTCATAATAGAAAAGGGGACGCTGCCACACAGCAGCTGTCCCCCAGAATGGCAGTCTTGTCCTGTCCTTGTACCTCTCCCCAGGGGCATAACCACTGAATATCTGCATGAAGTAAAATCAAATAAAGTTGCCATCCACCCACTTAGCTGAATACAGAGAGCTTTTTAATTTATGAGCATTAACATCTGGTTAGGTTTTCCCCAGACTATTCTGACTAAAGAAATCATTGAGGAATTACATCTCCTTTGCTAATTCTCAGATGTAGTTGCATCATTTCACCATCTAATGAAATTCTTGAATTTCAAGCGTAACTGCTTTAGAAATATTTAGGAGGCCCTCTGGGGGAAATCAGGATGTGATGCAGGATCCTTAATGTCACTCTTATCTCTGAGTGATCTTTATGCCATTCTGAACTTCCACAATGATTGTACTGTCTTGTCTTTTATTGCCCTGTCTTCCTAGGAGACTGTATGTTTCTACTGTATTCAACTATGATTTATGAATGAACCCACTGTGCATCCTTTTAAAAATACAACTTTTGATAGGTGACAATGACACTATAAGGATACTATAGAGACCTCATATCTCTCTTTTGACCTTGATTAGATTAGGCTCAAGGTGACAAAACTGGCTCACAGTTCTATGTGCTCACAGCAGCTGCCTGACAGAAGAGTCCCAGAAATATATCAGCTGCAGCCAAACTCCTATGTTTCTACAGCTACATAGATTCACTCGGGTCAACACCCACACAAGTTCACCCTGGGTCTACACTTACACAGGTGCACCCTGAGTATACAGCTACACAGGTGCACCCTGGGTATACACCTGCACATATGCACCATGGGAATACACGTGCACAGGTGCCCCATGAGTCTACAGCCACACAGCACATAGGTGCTCAGGTTTTCACATCACAAACATCACATTTGTTTGGATATGATCTGAATTTTTGCAAATATCCATCATAAATTCAACTCGGAGAAGATAAGATATTAATTAGGGTTTCAAAGAGATGTTTTAACTATTTTTTTCTAAGCCGGAAACTCGAGTAATATTCATGATAAAAGTGAACACATTTGTTAGTATCCATTATGTAAATTTCTTACGAATACAAGCATTTTGAAGCTCATGTTTTTTTTCACATTTTGTTATATTTGCACATACATAGTTAGGAATTTTAAGTTGTGCCCCAAATATAAATATAATATACATTTAATATTATGCCTTTTATGTAGAATCTGGAAGTAATTTTATCCAATATTTTAAATAAGATTGTGCATGAGACAACATTTCACATTACTTACAGATTGAAGAATCATGATGATAAGTAAAACATGTCCTATTTTGAAGCACTTCAGATTGTGTGTTTCTGAGTTAGGGATGCTGGAACTGTAACTACACAAAAGATAGGATGGGTAGATGTAGAATGATGTGAAGAAAAATTTCCTGCTGCATTTTAAATTCTAATTTTTAATCAGAATGTAGGAACTTAGAGGAAACAAACTAAAACAGTTAATCTTCTACATGAGAACAGAGAAGTATTTCTCGTTTCACTCTGATATCTGAAGATGTCTGTGTTTTTTGTGAAAAAGAAAGCAAACAAGAAATAAAACAAGGGTGACATGGAACTTAGATGCAACTTCTTATTCACAGAAAAACAACTTGGCTAGTATTAAGACACAACAATGGAAATAAAACTGCAGAGAATAGAGGTTTTAAAAGTACAATGACCTAGGCTCTTGTCTCAGCTCTCCTGTTTAATAGATGGGCAGACAGAAGAAGAATCTCTAAGCCTCAGCTTTATCTATAACCATGGAGGCTTTGCAATAGTTGTGAGGACATAAACATCAGAGTGTAGCACAATCAATAGAAAAAGGCTCTCTGCAGAAGATGTTTGTCAGTTACTGCTCCTGAGGAAAGTTGCTGTCCATGGTGCTGAAAGTCTTTTCAAACCTTCCAAAATATTTAGAGGGAAAAAAAAGTGCGTAAACTAATTCTTAGGTCTACTGAAATACAAGCCAGAATTGAAAAGGGTGAGGATAAGAAGTTCATAAAAAACATTGTTTTTCTCTCAGGAGAATAGGAGGTTGGCTCTATTACCTAAGAAGTCATTAGAGCAGGGCCCGCAAGCTACCCAAGCAGATGAGATAGGAAGTTTGGGAGTTTGAAGCCTGCCCAGGCAACACATACCATATTTTAAGTCAACCTGAACCTTTAACAAAATAAAAAGTAAAAGAGGGTCCTGGGGTTATACCCTTGTGTTGGCTTAGCATGTGTGACACCATAGATCCAATCCCCAGTCAAAGGAAAAGACTAATGAGACAGTTATAACAAGATGCTTAGTCTGAAAGAGCTGGAAGCCTAGACAAGTGGCAAGATGATTGAAGTGATCAACAGCAGGAATCAAAGTTAATGATGGGCTCTGGGAATAATGGCAAGAAAAGCGCTGATTGGATCAGATAATCTAGCCCGCAACAATTTCTTTTTAGTAAAGGTAAGACCAGTAGTTGCCATTTGTAGAAGGAAATATTTTCCCTAACTCTGAGTTATGCCTTTATATGTCAAGATAAAGGTCTCCAGGATCTGTATACTTCATATAAATTGTATAATATAGCATCAACCTTATGCCTGTGTCCTCAGGCTGCCTAATAAAAACAAAATGGGTATTCTTATCCCTCTTCCGACCAGTGTGGCCTCAATATTCAATGAACTCTAGACAAGTTAATTCCAGAATAGACTTGTCATCAACCTTTTCTTAACTCAATTATCTAGGTTTCTGTTGATTCATCAGTCAGGATCTTTTAAAAACAACTCAGAGGCCATTCCTTTATAAAGTAATCATCAAGAAAGATTGTACCTTTCCTCCCAAGCTCTGTGAAATTTGAGTTCTATAAGTGACAACTAGAAATGGGAATCCATGGTAACATTGTTCGTTTAATGTCCTTCAGTCATTCTCCAGGTGATCACCTCAGTACTGGAAAACTCTTTCATTGTCTGTATTGGGGAGATGAGGATGCTTCCTCTCTCCTGCTATAACAGTTTGGAGAAAATTCTCCATTGTCTTCCTTGTATATACACATGCGTGTGTGTGTGTGTGTGTGTGTGTGTGTGTGTGTGTGTGTGTGTGTGTGTGTGATTGGAAGCTTAACTTAGGGGATATTGGACAATTAAGCTGCCTACCATTGGACTATATCCTCAGTCCTTGTTTAACTGTTTTTATTTTGACAAAGTGTCTAATAAGTAACCTAGGCTGGTATTGAACTCTAACTCAGGTTGACTCCTTGTTTAACTGTTTTTATTTTGACAAAGTGTCTAATAAGTAACCCAGGCTGGTATTGAACTCTAACTCAGGTTGACCTTGATTTTTGTTACTAACTAAATAAACTTGTGGAGCAGCCAGAATTCTTGGCTTACATTACTATGCTGATCTCCTTTGCCTATGTAACTTGTCCTGTGCAATGTTTCTTTGATATGCATAGGAAATTAAGGCTTGCATAGCTAGAGATTAATGGCCATTCGATCACATCATTGCTATGTCTTTAGGATCTATAGCCTTACTGACCAGTCTTGGACCAATAAACTATGTTTTATGGAGCCAGTTGGAATTAGCTTGTATCTTGTCTATTATTATCTATGATACTTTGAACAAGTCACTGATCCACTAACTAATGGTTCTCACCCTTTGGAGGAGTCACAAAGCAGATATGCCACATATTAGATATTTACATTATGATTAATAAAGTTAGGGAAATTATAATTTGAAAGTACAACAAAATAATTTTATGGTTGAGGGGTCACCACAACATAAGAAACTGTATTAAAGGTTTATAGCATCAGGAAAAGTTGAGAATCGCTGCTCAAAATATTAATGTCTCTTGGTAAACTGAAAACAAATATTCTAGTATCACAGTACAAAGATTGAATTTACATATAGGCCTTAGAAATATGTAAGACCTTTTGAACATGTTATTGTGTTTTCATCTATCTGACTTAAAACATAATATGTAGCCATTTAAAAATCCTTGCTTTTTGAAAACAAAAAATGAACAAAGATCCTAAAAAATGAAAAAAAGAGCAGAGAATCTGGGAAATAGAGGAAGGAAAGGAGGAATGGAGGAAAGAAAGGAAGGAAAGAGAACAACAAAAGAGAAAGGGAAATGGGGGAAAAGAAGGAAAGAAGGAAGGAAGGAAAGACAGAGGGAAAGACAGAATGAAGGAAGAAAGGAGGGAGAGAGAGAGGGAAGGGAGTACAGGAGGGAGGGAGATTAAAATTCAGAGTATGCTTCAAGGAATGGGAATTTAAGAGTGAGTGATAGAATGCAGTGGATGGAAATACTACAGCTCTGTTGTGTTTTGATTTTTATGTTTTTATTTTTTGTGGTACTGGGACTTGAGCTCAGGGCCTCCTCACACATGTGAAGCAAACACTCTACCATTGAGTTATATCCCCCGACCTATTGTGCTTGTTTATCAGGTGGAAAGAGACAGTATTCCTCACACCAGTTTTTATCTTAGATTAGATCTGTGAATTATTTTAGTCTGTGGGTAACCATTCCTAAAAATCACTTTTGGGATTTGTCTTTTAAGTGATCTGATACTGCTTTTTATGGAGTCACTTGCCTGAGAATATTCATGATTTCCATCCCACTCACCTGCCTTGACACTGAGTTCCTAGCTGTCTAGGCTATGTCTACACAATAGAAAAATTGAAGGTAAATGCAAGCCAGGTTTAAAAGGTTATATAGTGTTGCAGCCTAGGTGCTGCTCAATTATATTTTATAAAATTTTTTTATCTATAAAGGGTACAATAAGGAAACTAAGATTAGTTCTGATTTTTGGAAACCTTTTTCCAACAAAAAAAGGGGGAAAGTAGAATACTCCCTTTTCATTGTGGCATATTTCTGAGTGACACATGAAACACTGACCAAAAGAAGTTTAAACAGTCACAATAAAAGTCAGGAGCACATGAGCTACCTTTGAAAGCAGAGACAAGTTTCCTACCAGCAATGAACGGGCATCAGAGAGCTTTTGAAGAAGGGCATCCAGGAAACCTAAATCATGCATTCATGTTCATAGACACAAAAAAGGAAGAAGGACTTCTAGGAAGTCCTTCTAGTTCTGAATGGAAATGCTGATCATTTCAGCCTCTGATACACTCCCAAGGACAGATGGTGTGGTATCCTGAAACTCGGTAAGGCAGAATTTGTAAACCAGATGTTTAAGGCTTCAAAAACCAAGTTTATCTAGACTACACATGCCCTCTAACAAAATTTAACTTCTATATGTCATTTGTTTATAATGATGTTCTCTCTCTTTCTCTCTCTTTCTGTGTGTGTGTGTGTGTGTGTGTGTGTGTGTGTGTGTGTGTATGTGTGTGTGCGTGTGTGTGTGTGATGAAAGAATGGGGTATACAAACACAAGAACAAGTGAGAGTGTTAAAAATTCATACCAGGGGAGCGCTACATAAAAGCCATGTTTTTTTTTTTTTTTATATATCTTCATTTTTAAGCCTTCAGTAAATTAGATGAGATTTCGTTCAATTCTGTGGTTTCACTCATTTTCAATTTACCATTTTATTTCCTTTACCCAAGTAAATGAATCTCCTCAGAGATTTGTACATATTAATGTCCAGACCAAGCAGACGCCAGATGCATTTTAACAAAGATGACAGTATGCTTCCCTAGAGAATTTACTTTTTATAGGTTTTTGTTTTCTTTGTTTTTTTTTTATTTCTTAGACAAAGCTTACTTTTTGTTGACTGGAAAATTCCAGATTCTCCTTACACTTTCTAACCAAGGAATGCAAAATCATAGAATTGTGGTTTAGTAAGCTAGCTTCACACGAATCTACTGAGTCTCACCTGAAGTGAAGTGTTCACCTCCTGCTCTACACTGATGTCTAACAGATGCACACATGCCCATCTTATGATCTCAGGTAGTCCCAGACCCCAAACTCTTTCATGATCACAGATATCCTTTAGTCTACCAGAAGCAAGATTAGTATACTTATGAAAAAGACCTTTAAAAACTCTCTCAACTTCCCCATATGCAGAGAGAAGGCCAACATCTTAAAATGAAGAACTAATTCCTCAGCAAACATCTGTCCTAAAGAGCCCTAAACTCTAGAGCAGTAAAAAGTTATTTTTGTGGTGTTTATGAGTGACCAAGTTTGGCATTTTATTATAGTATTCCAACAAAGACAGCTATGATACCTAGCTGTTTTACTCAGCATCATCCCAGTTGTTATTGTATATCTTGTAGATCTGATTGATGCTTGCAACCAATAAATTTTTCATGGAGTTTAATCTCTTTAATAATATAGTTAAACATCATCTGATCAGTTGTGAGCAGTAATAAAGAAACAAGGCTTTCTAAAAGGAAGTCTAAAAGGAAGAATTCTTTCTCAAAGGGCATGAACTTTTACCTGAATTTCAAGCTTGTCACCTTGCTCCCCAAATTTAACTATTTAACTATTTATTTAACTACAATTCTACTAACAAATTCATTCTCCCTTTTAGGAGTCGGACCAAGGATGGGGGGGGGGGTGAAAGATGACAGAGTCATGTGACAACTCCCTGTAATCATACTCCAGAGACCAGCATCAGGGTGCAGATCTGAGTACAGTGCACAGGAGGTAAGCTTATGTACACTGAGCCAATCCCAAGCCCATAAACCCTCGGCCAATTGTATCTCGCCCAGTCATTGTGCTGCAATGAGAACCCTGCCTGATGAGGAGGGAGCATTATCACCTGTTAGGACTTCCATGAAGACATGAAGATGGAGATAGTAGCCACTGCCCTGGCCTCAGTTCCTTTTTGATGTCTCATGGGTGTTCCAGGAACTATCTTAGAGGAGTTGCAGGAGACTGTAGCACCTCACTCTCCATCCCACTTTTTTTTTTTCTTTCACAAGGTTGATCTCCATACTCTACACACTTCTTCTGTCCTGTCTTCTCCCCTCACCTCCATCCAACTTTGTCCCCACCCCAGTTAGCTCTATCTCTATGGAGAAGAACCCTAACTGGTTCTACTTTTTTTATTTATTTTTTATTTTTTTATTTTTTTATTTTTTTAGCTAATACAGATGCCTGAATCATCATCATCATCTTCTTCTTCTTCTTCTTCTTCTTCTTCTTCTTCTTCTTCTTCTTCATTGGTTTCTCTGTGTATCCCTGTGTCCTGGAACTCACTCTGTAGACTAGGCTAGCCTCTTAAATGATCCCTGTAACCTGATACAAACCACCATCTTAAGAGGAGCTCACCTTATGCCTTTAGCTACTTGTCTTCTCCATCTGGCAAAAGCAATGTGAAGATAGAAAGGTTTACTTTTGCTCACAGTTCACAGTTCCAGGGCATAATCCACCATGGAGTCAAATTCAAAGTCATGGTTGAATGTGAGGCAGCTTCCATAGTCAGGAAGCAGAGAGAGGTGAATACTAGTGATGAGCTAGCTTTCTCTTCTTTTTCCATTAATGACCTCATCCCATGGATGGTGTCACTCACATTTAGGGTGGGTCTCCCCACCTCTACCAATCTATTATATAATCTCACAAGGTCATGACCAGAGTTGTTTCCATGGTTGTTCTAAATTCTATTAATTTGGTGTTCCAGATCATCCATCACACATGTCTATATAGAATCATCGAAACAACTACATTTAAATATTAGCTCAATGAGCAATAGCCTTGAACAATTGTTTGCAAACCTCAATCTACTGTTTTAAGCGATGGGTATCAGAATAAAACCCAACACAAAGATTACTTTTTGACAATTAAAAAGGATAATTTATGCATTGTGCAAAAACTTTAACAATATATAGGGAATTTAGAATTGCTTTTGTTATTGTGATTTTACTGTCAATTGTTAGTTCCACAGAATCTAGAATTACCTGGGATATGGGCCTCTAAGCATACTTGTTGGGAATTTTCTTAATTATGTTAACTGAGAGGGAAGAGTCATGTTATTATTTATAGTGGGACCATTATTACGAGTGGGACCATTTCCTGGGCATGTGAGCTGGGCTAGAGAAAGAGAACTAAGCAATAGCATCTATTCATCATTGTTCTCTGTTCCTGATTATGTATGTGATGTGACAAGTTCCTCATGAAGCTGTCACTTCATGCTGTGACGGATGGGAGCCTGGAACCATGTGAATAACATTTATAAACCTTTTGTCCCTTAACTTGTCACAGCAACAAGAAAAGAAACTAAATGCTTACTTTCGCCATTGTTGCTGTTAAACATTGCATTTATCTTTTGTAAGAGATGCTATACTAATTATTTATTTTTCATATTAATTAAAAGAATGAAACTACCTTGACTTTCCTTGTGTCTAGTGAGGCTAGGGATTGACATGAGTAGGAACAGCAAGAGGATGAAGAAAAGATACACAGTATGAAATTACAGATAGATACACGGAAAAGCTGGGGTCAAATGGGCTGTAAATATCTTTTCATGTATGTATGTATGTATGTATGTATGTATGTATGTATGTATGTATGTATTCATTTTATATCCCAGTCATAGCACCCCCATCCATTCTTTCCTCCAAGTCACACTTTCACAAATTTCTTCCCAGAGAAGAAAAAGCCCCCTTAGTTACCACCTCATTCTAGGACATCAAGTCACACAGGACTAAGGACATTGTCCCACTGAGACCCTCCCAGGCAGTCCAGCTAGGGAAAGGGTATCCGATGTCAGGCAACAGAGTCAGAGGGGGTAAGGAGGAAAAAGAACATGGGTGGGGAATCAGGTGTGGGGAGGGGTATAGGGAAGGGCTGAGAGACAGAATGGAAATCTGTGAGGGGCATCTCAAGGACTCCAGTTGTTAGGGGATCAACATGAAGTCCATCCTCTCCATCATCTTTGGTTGATTGATCAATATCCATGAGCCCCTGTGGGCCAAAGTTAATTGACTCTGTAGGTCTTCTTGTGGTGTCCTTGACCCCTATGTCTTCCTCAGTTGTGTTCCCAACTCTACCACAAAACTCTCAAGCTCTGCCTGATGTTTAACTGCGGGTCTCTGTATCTGTTTCCATCAGCTGCTAGATAAAGCCTCTCAGGAGACAGTTATGCTAGGCTCCTATCTGCAAGCATAGCAGAGTATTATCATTAATAATGTCAGGAGTTGGCTCTCCCCCAGGAAATAGGTCTGAAATTGGTCTAGTCATTGGTTGACTGTTTCCTCAATCTCTGTTCCCTTTATCCCTGTGCATCTTATCGACATGTCAAATTTTGGTTGGAAGATCAATGTCTCTTTCTCCATTGGGAGTCTTGCCTGGCTACAGGAAGTATCTACTTCAGTCTTCATATCCCCTGCTGCTAGGTCATCCCCATAAGACTCCTAGGAGCCACCCTATCCCATGTCTCTGGCTAGTCCTATAAATCCCCCCACAGATTTCCATTCTGTCTCCCACCCCATCTGAGCTCTTTCTGGACATATTTCCCTGGCTGTAGCAATAGATTCCTTCTCTCCTTGGCTTTGTCTTTTCTGCTAGTATAGAATTCTATATATGGTGCAGAAGTCTTAAGGAGGAGTCTTTCAAGATCCATGCAGTACTATGCATGCATGTCTATTTATAACTTAACAGCTCCAATCTTCCTGCTGATGAGTAAAAGCCCATTGTTTGGTTAAATTAGCACGCATCTCCTGAAGGACATCTTTGTGGCTTAAGTTTTGACAATTATTGGTGAGTCTGCCACAAACTCTTAGTTTATTACTTGGGCTGAAGCAATGGCTCAGCAATTAGGAGGACTTCTTGTTCTTGCAGAGGTCCCAGGTTCAGTTCCCAGAACCTGTAAGATAGTTCACATCCATCTGCAGGGGATCTGATGCCTTACTCTGACTTCTGAGGACACCAGGCACACACACAGTGCACAGGTATACAAGTAGACAAAATGTTCACATAAAATAAAATAAATGAATATAATTTTTATTAGATATTTTCTTTATTTACATGTCATATGATTTCTCCTTTCCAAGTTTCAGTTTCCCTTCCAAAAAAAAGACCAAAAACACCCCAAAAAACAACAAGAACAAACCTCTGTTGCCTCCCCCACCCCCTTGCTTGCCACCCTACCCTCTCCCACTTATTGGCCCTGACATTCCCCTACACTGGAGCACAGAACCTTCACAGGGCCAAGGGCCTCTCCTCCCATTGATGATCGACTTTGCAATCCTCTACAATACACATGCTACCAGAACAATCAGTCCTATCATGTATAGTCCTTGGTTGGTGGTTGAGTCCCTGGGGGCTTTGAGGGTGCTAGTTAGTTCATATTGTTGTTTGTCCTAAGGGGCTGCAAACCCTTCAGCTCCATAGGTCTTTTCTCTAACTCCTTCATTGGGGACCTTGTACTCAGTTCAATGGATGGCTGTGAGCCTCTACATCTGTATTAGTCAGGTACTGTCAGAGCCTCTCAGGATATAGCTATATCAGGCTGGCTTGTCCTTCCTTCAGTCTCTGCTCCATAGTTAGTCTCTGCAACTCCTTCCGTGGGTATTTTGTTCCCCCTTTTAAGAAGGAATGAAATGTCCACCTTTTGGTCTTTCTTCTTCTTGAGTTTCTTGTGGTTTGTGGGTTGTTCTTCCTGTATTTCAAACTTCTGGGCTAATAACCACTTATCAGAGAGTGCATACCATGTGTGTTCTTTTGTGATTGGGTTACCTCACTCAGGATGATACTCTAGATCCATCCATTTCCCTAAGAATTTCATAAATTCATCGTTTTTAATAGTTGAGTAGTACTCCATTGTGTAGATGTACCACACTTTCTGTATCCATTCCTCTGTTGAAGGGCATCTGGGTTGTTTCCAGTTTCTGGATATTATAAATAAGGCTGCTATGAACATGGTGGAGCATGTGCCCTTATTACATGTTAGAGCATCTTCTGGGTACATGTCCAAGAGTGGTGTAGCTGGGTCCTCCGGTAGAACTATGTCCAATTTCCGGAGGAACTGTCAAACTGATTTCCAGAGTGGTTGTACCAGCTTGTAATCCCACCAGCAATGAAGGAGTGTTCCTCTTTCTCCACAACCTCTCCAGCATCTGCTGTCACCTGAGTTTTTTATCTGAGCCAATCTGACTAGTGTGAGGTGGAATCTCAGGGTTGTTTTGATTTGCATTTCCCTGATGACTAAGGATCTTGAACATAAATATAATTTTTTAATGAAGTGATATCTACTGTCCATGTCCACTACTTTAGTACTGCCATTGCTCATAGATCAAGTAGAACTCACCTCATTAGAACTGTGAACTGGTTAATTTATGCCTTGGTGTGTGCTCTATATTTCTACCACTAACTCTGCCTGTACAGGAGCTTTAGAATTTCTGCCCTCCCCCTATTCTTTTACTAGCTAAGAAAAGTGAATACATTTTTTTTCTCAAATCATCTTTTAGATAGGAGACCTTCCATATTAAAAAGGATTTCAAGTAAAAAAATAACTCTTCATAAAAGCACATTTTATTTTTATTGTTAAAAACTAATTGAAAAACCTTTGTAACATGTTAATCCTTAAATGTTTTGGTAGATCAATTTGTGCTTATTATTGTAGAAAATGTAATTATTCAGAGCATTGATGTCACCCTGTTGGAAATGAGCACTTAAGGGTTATAAGTGCATGCCTGGACCAGCATGGTTCCCACAGAAACAGGCTTGGGACCTGCCGAGGGCAGCACCCATAAAATGTCACTTTGTTGAACATTTTACATTAATTTTTTTGCCTTTTCCAAAGAGCTATTATTTCATAGGATTAACATCTAAAACCAAAACCTTAATAAATTGAAATAGAGTTTGTTTTTCATTATATGAATATTATAAATTTATTAACATATTAATAGATAATATTTTCTGTTATGCTCTAGTGTATTTTATACAGTATGGAACAATTTATTTATATTAACTGTGAAATACACACAAGCGTATTTGTCCAATTCATGTATCGGTGTATTTCTGAAAGGTCTTGGCATCTTCTTACATTTCTTGAGTCTCTGGGTAGAGTTAGTCTAAACCATTCAGGATAATCCTATTCTTGTCAATGGTTCTTGACAAGAGTTCCCAGATTGTGGGAATTTAGCAGGGAGAATGGTGGACTTTCTGGAATAGTGTTCCTGTCACAAGCTGCAGACACTCTTAGGAGGGTTCTGATGTTGAGGGTGACTGGAACCATATTGATGGCGTGAGAGAAAGTAAAGGCGTCATAGGAATTTCATCTGAAACCCCAAGGGTTGTGCTATTGATTTGACACATACTGGGTCCATTGATCTCTAGATTTTCCTTATGAAACATGTGTATATTTGTGTCCTTATTGACTTGATCATCTGAGAAAGCTTTCCTCTAAAGTTCAGCTGAAAGCATTCTTGAAATTAACCTTTTCATTGTCATTAGAAAGGCAGTGCCTCCTTGCATTTTCTCTCCCTGTGCATTGCATGCACACGCTCTTTCTTTCTCTCCCCCTCCACTCAGTCTACCTCTCCATGTCAACTTCCCGGACCTCCTTTCATAGGACCAATGAACCCTCCCAAGAGCTGCTTCCCAATAAACCTGTCTTTATATACTATAAAAAAAAAAATAAAAGAAAGGCAGAGAGGATTCTTGGTACAGGTCCCACTTGAAGGGAGGAGCATTTGTATCCTTTGAATGTTCCTTCACTAGACTAATCATTATAAATAAGAGTCTCCTCTGGGATAAACAAAGGAGTGAGCATGGGAATTGTACTTTTATACAAATACTTTTCAGCTTCCCCACCTCTTAGTATTGCATGAAACTCTATAAGTCATTTACTTCAATAGTTTATTCTCTACTCTCTGAAGACTCTTCTGATGTCCTAAACAGTTACTCACATTATTATTAAAAGGCCTTGACATTTTCTAAAAGTTGTATATACAACTTCTGTTTATTTCCCATTGGCCAGAATTTAACACATAGCTCTTTCCTGTAAGAAAGATACAGCAGTGAAATCTTTATTCTAAATATTATGATCCAACTTTCAAAACGAAGAACTGTTCACAGGCCTGTTGTGTTATAGACAGCTGATTTTGTTGCATGTTTAATACTTAACTTTTGATCATTGACATTTTAAATGAAGCTAGGCATGGTATTACATGTCTATAACCACAGCACTAAAGAGACAGAGACAGATGAGAGAGAGAGAGAGAGAGAGAGAGAGAGAGAGAGAGAGAGAGAGAGTCAGGAGGATTGCAAATTGAGTGCAAGCCCTGACTATTAACAAGTACAAGGCCAGCTTGAGAAAGAACATGTCCTAAAAATCCATAAATAAATGAATAAGGCCAGGCAGTAGTGACACATACCTTTAATCCCAGCACTTGGGAGGCAGAGGCAGGTGAATTTCTGAGTTTGAGGCCAGCCTGGTCTACAGAGTGAGTTCCAGGACAGCCAGGGCTATACAGAGAAACATTGTCTTGAAAAAAAGAGAATAAATAAATAATCTAAATTGTAAAAAAATAATTTTAAAGTTTCTTTCCTTACACAATCTAATTTTTTCTTGAAATAGATTTTTCATGCAAGATATACTGATTACAGTTGCTCTTCCTCCAGCTCCTCCCAGATCCTCTTCACCTCCCCACCCACTCAAATCCACATCCTTTCTCACTCTCTCTGAGAGGTATCTAAACTTTTTTTTTAAAACCACAATATACACAATAAAATAAAGACAAACAAACTGAATAGGACAAAACAAACTGAAAAACCAAGAGGAAAAGAAAAAGCACAAGAAACATATAAAGGCATAGAAACACACACATTGGCAAGCACAGAAATCATCTCAGAATATGAAATTGGAAACCACAATGGATAAGCAAAAAACCCTGTAGGGGAAAAAAAGAAAAAAGAAAAAGATAAAAAGCCCAGGCAAAGTATTATAAGCCAAAACCAAACCAAACCAAACCAAACCAAACCAAACCAAACCAAACCAAACCAAAAGAGAACAAAACAAAGCAAACAACCCTCCAAAAACACTACTGAGTTTGTTCACTGTCTGTTTACTGCTGAGCATGGAGTCTGGCAGTAAGAGTGGCTTCTATACCAAATGAAGCTAATTTTTCATTTGAGTGGTTATTGATTGGAGATTTTTTTCGTTGTTGTTAGGGATGTGTGCATGCATTCACTTCTTCTCTCAGCAGTGCTGTGATATCATCTGGCACAGATCCAGGCATGCCCTGTGCATGCTGCCTCTGTCTCTTTGAATTCACATGGGCATCAGTCTTGGTGAATCGAGAAGATCTTGTTTCCTGTGTGTTCTTCATTCTTGCTGCCTCTTCATGCCTTGCTTATTCTTCAGTGGGATTCCCTGAAACATGAGGGAGGGAACTGACAGAGACGTTCCATTTAGCACTGAGCACTCCAAGGTCTCCAAATTTCTACACCATGTCCAGCCGGGGGCTCTTTATGGTTTGCCATTTACTGCAGGTGAAAACTTTTCAGATGATGGCTGAATGCTACCCAGTCTATGGGTATAGCAGAATATCATTAGGAGTAGGCCTCTCCTCCCACTGATGTTCAACAAGGCCATCCTCTGCCACATATTTGGCCAGAGCCATGAGTCGCTCCATGCATATTCTTTGGTTGGTGGTCCAGTCTCCGGGAGCTCTGGGGGCATCTGGCCTGTTGACACTATTGCTTCTTCTATGGAGCTGCAAACCCATGTAACATATAAAAATATCTTATATGGTTTACCTTGCTTTACTTCTCCTAGATCCTCCCCACTACTGCTCCAATATGGAGCCACCCCCTTTCTTCCTCTCATTAAAAAAAAAAGGCTTCTAAGGGATAATAATAATAAAAAAAGTAAGGCTTACATATTAGAACTGGACGAAGCAAACTAACAGAAGTAAAGGAGCCAAATAGAAGGCATAAAAAAAAAAATAAAGAGCCACTTGTTTGCACACTTAGGAATCCTTTTAAAAACACTAAATTGGAAGCCATAATATATATGCAAAGGATATAGTGATAAAAGAAAAAGGACATTAAAATATTTAGAATTTTTAAAAAGGAAAAGAAAAGAAAAGTCCTGGCATGATGTTGTGAGATAAGGAACCTCTAAAACACCTTTGAGTTTTCTCTTGCCATCTACAGCTGGGCACGCAGGCCAATCTTAAGAGTTGTTTTGTTTCTCCAGTTGGCCTCCCTTAAAGAAAACTAAATTGTCAATTACAAATAGTTATCGATTGAAGACTGCTTCTGGATAAGAGATGGAGGCTTGTGTGTACTATTCCTTTCAGGTCTAAGGCCCTATCTGACACAGACCTGTGCAGGCCCTGTGCATGCTGCCTCAGTGCCTTCATACATGCTTCAATCACGTTGATTTAGAGGAACTTGTTTCCTTGGTGCCCTCCATGTCCTCTGGCTTTCACATTCCACCTCCTCTTACACAAGGTTCACTGAGACTGAGAATAGGGGAATAACGGAGACTTCTCATTTAGGAATTATTGTTCCAAGGTCTTTCACTCTAGGCACACTCTCTGTCTGTTGGTCTCTATATCTGTTCCCATCTGCTGCCGGGAGAAGCTTCTATGATGATTTTGAGCAAAGCACTCAACTATGAGTATAGCAGAAAGTCATAAGGAGTCATTTTATTGCTATATTCTTTTAAGAGAAAAGTATTACTTGGTTTTGCTCTAGGTCCGTGGGCTATAGTCTCAGGTTCTTGGTCACCCACACAGTGTCAAATATGGGTTCCATCTCCTTGAGTAGGCATTAAGTCAAGTCATGTATTCATTGGTTACTCCCATAAGCTTTGGGTCATTATTGTGCTAACTTATATTGTGGGCAAGATACCATTGTAAATCAAAGGTTTTGTGATTGGCTTGGTGTTTATGTTTTTTATTTGGTGGCCCACAGAGTATCCCTCTGTACCAAAAACACTAAAGCCTACAGGTAAAGGTTCTATGCAAGCACCATGTTCAGTTAGTTGTGTAGGTGTCAACTTCTGCAATGGGGCCCTGCTGTCAATTCATAGAAAGCATCCTGTAGAATGGCAATGTTTGAGGATTCCCATGGAACCTCTTTGGCCAACAATTAAGTTGGATGTAACTCAATCCTGGTACTGGATTTAGTATACCAAAGTTCATTTGGTGAGAAGAAATGTCCAGTTGGGGTCCTGTCTCCCTCTTATTTGACAATTTCATCAGATAACTTTCATATATATATATATATATATATATATATATATATATATATATATATATATGGAAGATTCTACTGCATTAGGTGTCCATTCTACCCTACAAATAGCTCTTAATCTCCCTATGGAGATTGATCTCCCTATATCCCCTCCCTATTTCCCTTTTCTTCTTCCTGTCCCTGCTTTATCTTCCCTTTCCAATCTCCCCATTCCTTCATAACTATCAACTCTCTTACCCTTTTGTGGTAGTCTGAATGAGAATGGCTTCCATAGACTCCTTTATTTGAATGCTTGGTCATCAGGGAGTCTGGAGAGTGGCACTATATGGAGCTGTGGCCTTGTTGGAGTAGATGTGGCCTTGCAAGAGTAGGTGTGGTCTTGTGGAAGGATGTACCGCCTCAGTGCATACCGAGGAGTATGCCTTGAGGTTTAAAAGGCCCAACCCAGATCCAGTGGTCTCCTCTCTTTTTGAAACCTGTAGACCTAATTGTAGAACTCTTTGCTACCTCTATAACACCATGTCTGCCTGCTGACAATGGACTAAACCTCTGAACCTGTAAACAAGACTCAATCAAATGCTTTCCTTTATAATAATTGCTTTGACCATGGTGCCTCTTCATAGCAACAAAGCATTGAGTAAGACATATTTCTTAGAGATAACAATCTGTCTCCCTAAGTCTTTATATACTTAACTTTAACCCCCTTGGTTCTATGGATTGTAGCTTTGTTATCATTGATTTAATATCTAATAACCTCAAATAAGTGAATGCATACAATATTTGTCTTTCTGGGTCTGGGTTACCTCACTCAGGATGACATTTCCAGTTTCATCCATTTATCTGTGAATTTCATGATTTTATATTTTTTCTAATGGTGGAGTAGTATTCAATTGTATGAATGTACCACATTTTCTTTATCCATCTTTCTGTTAAAGGACATCTAGATTGTTTCCAATTTCTGATTATTATGAATAGAGCAGCAGTGAAGATGCTTGAGCAAGTGTCTGTAGTAGGATGAAGTGTTCTTTGTGTGTGTACACCCAATAGTGATACAGCTAACTCTTGAGGTACATGATTCCCATCTTCTTAAGGAACTGACACACTGACTTTCTTTGTGGTTGTACAAGTTTGAACTAGCAGCAGTTAATGAGTGCTGCCCCTTATTTCACACCCTTGCCATCATGGGCTTTATTGATCATAGCCATTCTCAAAGTGGATTAAACTTGCGTTTTCCTGAATACTAAGGATTTGAAATTTTCTACAAATGTTTCTTGGCAGTTTGAGTTTTCTCTTCTAAGAATTTTCTATTTAAATCCATACTCCATTTTAGTTGTTGTTTTTTTTTTTTTATGGAATCTAGTTGGGTTTTGTTGTTTTTACATATTTTGGATATTCGACCAGATGTGTATTTCATAAAAACCATTTCTTGTTATGTAGGCTGTCAATTTGTCCAAATGACAATGTCCTTTGCTGTACAGAAGCTGTCATCTTCACAAGGCTCAATGTATTAATTGTTGATCTAAATTTCTGTGCTAACCATGGTCTGTTCAGAACATCTTTTTCTATGCCAATGAGATTCCAGGCTGTTCCCTACTTTCTCATCTCTCAGGTTCAGTGCATCTTGTTTTATGTTGAGGTCTTTCATCCATTTGGAATCAAGTTTTGTGCAGAGTGATAAATATGGATCAATTTGAATTATTCTACATACAGCCATTTGTTTGATAAGCATCATTTTTTAAGATGCTCTTTTTTTTTTTCAACGTGTATTTCTGGCTTCTTTACTAAAAATTGGGTGTTCGTAGGTGTGTGGACTTATTTTGGGGTTTCAACTTGATTCCATTGAATGATGTGTCTGTTTTGTGACAATATTATGCTGTGTTTATTACTCTAGTTCTGTATTACAGCTTAAGATGGGAGATGATAAGACCACCAGCAGTTCTTTGATGATTTATGACTATTTTACTTATCCCTAGTTTTTTGTTCCTCCATATGAAGGTGAAAATTGTTCTTTCAGGATCTGTGAAGAATTGTGTTAGAATTTCAATGGGGATTATATTGAATCTGTTGATTGTTTTTGGTAGGATGGTCATTTTTACTATATTAATCCTACTGATGCGTGAGTATGGGAGGTCTTTCCATCTTCTGATATCTCCAAATCTCCTTTAATTTCTTGTTCAGTGTCTTAATGTGTGTGTTTTTTACATTGTTGTTGGTGGTGGTGGTTTTTTTGGTTGGTTTTTTTTTTTGTTGTTTTTTTGTTTGGTCTTTGTTTGTTTTTGGTTTTTTGTTTTGTTTTGTTTTTTTGGTGGTCTGACAGATTCGGGTGTTATTGCAACCTTCTTCTATCGGTTGAGACTTGCTTTTGTGTCTGAGGATGTGGTCAGTTTTGAAGAAGGTTTCATGAGGTGCTGAGAAGAAGGTATCTGTTTGAACATGGTCCAAGGATGGAATCCTGTGAGGACTTATGAGAACACTACAAGAAAACAAGACAAGAGTCTTGGGAACTCCATTTCCTCTGAACTCAGAATTGTTCTTAGAGTGTGTTTTCATGCTCCTTCCATGTGCAGGACATAGGAGTGTGTTTACTTCAGATGATTCATTACAACTGTCTATTGTTATTTAATTATATACCTCTATGGAAAAAAAAACCCATATTTTGCCACTTGTAGTTTGTCCTCCACCTATGGCTTGTTCTCCACATGTGGCTTAGCCTTGTGATTGGACACTTTATGCATGCAAATTTCATAATCCTCAGAGTATACATTGTCAGATGTTCTGAATAAAGTTGGCTACTGTATGAGACCTTTGGTCTGCCTCATTTATTGGCTCCACTATTCCAGGTCTTACTACCCCTAGAGCTATAAACAAGTAGCACCATGAATCAGGGACTGGAAATTAGGTATGAGAGAAGAGAATTGAGCCCTCATAAAAGGAGGTAAGTGGGAATAATTGGCCAGAAACCATGAAAGGCTTTGCCATATGTCAAGCTTTTGCACCATTGTTTAAAGAAAGGAGGAATACAAGTATTAAAATCACAGCTATTAGATTGCTTGCAAGTTGCTTATATTAAAATTCCTGGTTTCCAGAAGAAGGAACTTTCAGTGAAGAAGTATGGGATAGAATCTGAAAGAATACTGAAAGGAAGCATAAACAAGGGAGAAAGATTCCTGTTCGATTTTGGGTCACTGGCATCAATTTGTACTGCTAAAGGCTTAAGGAAGATAAGAAGGGTAATAATTATGCAGAAGAGATGACTAATTGTTTGAATGAATATAAGCTGGATGATCAAACCTTAAAGTTGTTAAAACTGAGGCAATAAAGGAAGAGATTACTCTTGCTCAGGCAAAGTCAGGAATAAAAATAGGACTAATAACTATGCTAGTGACCGCTTCCTCATCTCCATTACTGGAGCCTCCTTTAAAAATATACCACCCATTTCCTGAAAGTGGTCCTGAAGCATGGAGTAGGAAGCTGATATTCAGTCTAATCTTGAATTCTCTCCACCTTTGATGAAGTCTTAGGGGAGCCTATGAGAAACCTAACTCTAAAACCTAGGCAAGCTAAAGCATAGCAGGGAAAAGAAATTTGTTTTCCGATTCTTCCCTAGCTTCATGAGCTGCCCTTGGTATTTCTAATGCAATAACCAATCTATTTAAAGTTATAGAAATAGAGAGTGTATTGGATGGTCCTCACATATTATTTTAAGAGGCAAGAGAAGAACTATAGCTATTTGAATCCCAACTATGAGAAGCATTTGTGTATCATATGGATCCTTCACTTCCTTTAAATTTACTTTGTTACCCACTAAATCGTCTCCTACAGTTATTATAGCACAAGAAGATAAACTTTTGGAATGAATTTATTTACACAATAAAGGGCATAAAATAGTAACTGCTTACCTTATTCTTCTTACTCAGCAAATTGGAGAGGACCTGATGTCAGTAATTATAGGCATTGAATATTTACTGTATTATATTACCCTTAACTAGCAATCAATTTTTAAGAGCATTACAGAGCTCTACGTATTTTCAAGTTTTATTTTCTGATTACTATGGAAAGATGAGAAATCATTATCTAGCTGGCAAGCTATTGGATTTTCTCATACAAACTGAATTTGTGATCGAAAAAATGTTCCACCTTCTTCCATTCCACTGGCAGATAGTTATGTGGATGGTTCATCTAACGGTATAAGAGGGATTCATGATCCATGTATTCATCAACCTATTAATGCATTTTCCCCTCAGGTTAGCAGCTAGAACTGACCCTTTCAGTTTATGTATTACTGTTGATTCACAAACCTTTATTATCATTTCAGATTCTTCTCATTTCTAGAAATACACTCATGCTCATGCACAACCCCCAGTTTTATTGCAGAAGGAAATAAGCAAGTTGATGCATTATTTTGCCCTATTTGTACTTCTCAAGAGGAAGGGTGGGAAGTAATATGCATATGATATCACAGATGGCTCTATTGAAATATTATGGATCATTCACTGACTCCTCCAGCCCTGGGCCAACAAGGACAATGGGAGAGGGTGAGGAGATAGTGAAAGTCATCAGACAGATAGCAAATCTCCAGCTAAAGGGCAAGGGAGATGTCAACCATAACATTAGAATTCAAGTGTGCCTCCCTGAAACCAAGTTAAGACCCTTGGGAACCAGGGGAAAAGTTATTTTACAAAACACACACACAGAGACCCCTGTGTCAAGTAAGACTCTTTTTCTGGTGATTCTAGCTAGTTAGACCTGTGCTTCTGCAGTGAGTACCTCTGAACACACATGATGGTTTTATATTCCTCATTCTTCTTTGTTTCAGATTGAATGTAGATTGGATGGATCCAGCACTTGTAATCTTCCCTAATGACTGTATTTATGACTGGACCTTAGGACTGTAATATTCATCTGAAGAAGGGACTGCATTTAATTTTTCCTTGCAATTTGAATAGCTTCCCATGTGTATAGGACACCATAACACTTGTGTTCCTATTAAAGGGCAAATATGGGCTTGTGTTCTAAAAGAGACCAGAACTACTAACCATATGTGTCTCTTTTCAAGCTGTTCTCTAGATATTTGTGATTGATATCTCTGTTCTTGGTGGCATAGTATTACACATAATGCTTTCACTGTTTTAATATAATTCATTTTGCTTATAATATGCTTGCTTATAGGATATTCAGTCATCAAATGACAATTACACTTACCTAAACACCTCAAAACTCTGATATCCTGCTATTAAAAAATAAAAGGGAGGGTTCTAAAACACGGTCCAAGTTTGGAGTAGTGTGAGAATAATGCTGAGTGTTAGTGACACCACTCCAAGAAAACAAGACAAGAGTCTTGGGACTTCACTTTCTTCAAAATACAGAATTGTAATTGGAATTTGTCTTAACACACCTCCAAGGTGTAATAGATAGGAGTGAGTTTACGTCAGATTACTCATGGTCACTTGTTGATGTTATCAAATATATTCACATATGGATATGTTCTCTGTTCTTTTCCTCTTTACCTTAAGTGTATCAATTGTTTGATGCTCTGAATAAAGTTGGCTACTACATGAGACTTTAGTCTGCCTCATTTATCATTTCCATTCTTCCAGATTCCACTGCCTCTAGAGCAGTAAACAGGTATGTTCTTTTTCATATGGATGAAATGATCTATGCTAGGTCCATTTGTTTTAGAACTTGTTAGCTCCAGCATTTCTCTGTTCAGTTTTTGTCTGGATGACCTGTATGCAAGTGTAGAGTATTGACAACTCCCACTATCAGTGTGTGTGGGTCAATGTGAGAGCTAAGCTGTAGTAGTTATTCTTTTATGAAGTTGGGTGTCTTTGTGTTTGGGGCATATATGTTAAGAATTATAATGTCCTCTTGGTAGATTTTTTTTCCTTTTATGAGTATCCCCTCTCTATCTCCTCTGATTAGTTTTGTTTTGAAACATTGGGTCAAATATTAAAATGATTAAACCATTTGCTTGGGATATGTTTTTCCATTCTTTTACCTAGATGTGATGTTTATTCTTGCAGGAGAAGTCTCTTAGTCTTTGACATTTTATTAGGGAGTTGAAACCACTGAATTTGAGAGATAGCAATGACCAAGGTCTGTTGGTTCTAGTTATTTTGCTGTTATGTTTGTGTTGGTGTTTCCCCTGTTTTGGTTTGTTGGTCTGGAAATATTTATTCCCTTTGTTTTTATAAATGTGGTTAACCTTGTTAACTGGTGTTTTCTTTCTAGCACTATCTGTAGGAATGAATATGTAGATAAATATTGCTTAAATTTGGTTCTATTGTGAAATTGCTTTGTTTTCTCTATATATTGTGATTGAAAGTTTTATTGGTGATACTACTATGGGCTAGCACTTGTAGTACCTGGGAGACATCTGTCCAGTCCTATTTTTTTTTTAGACTATCCATTAAGAAGTTAGTGTATTCCTTCATATGCTACTTCATCTTTCCCCTTGCATCATTTAATATTCTCTTTGCTCTGTATGTTTAGAGTTTTAATTATTATGTATCAGGTGGACTTTCTTTTCTGGTCCAATCTGTTTGGTGTTCTGTATGTGTCTTATACCTCAATAGTCATCTTCATCTTTAGATTAGAAAATTTTCCTTCTATGATAACATTGAAACTATCTTCTGTGTCTTTGACCTGGGTTTCTTTTCTTTCCTCTATTACTATAATTCTTACCATAAGAGTATCAATTTTCATAGTGTTTCAGATTTCCTAGATGTTTTATGCCAGGATTTCTTTAAATTTAACATTTTCTTTGACTTAGGTATCCATTTCATCTATCATGTCTTCAATGTCTGAGATTCTTTCATTCATACTTTAAATAATGTTTGACTCTGATGTTCTTTTTTAAGTTCCTAAATTTGTTATTTACAAATTTTCCTCAATATTGGTTTTCTTTATTTATTCTTTTTATATCTTGAACTGTTTTTTTTTTTCAATTCCTTAGACTGTGTTTGTTCTTAAACTTTTCTTTAAGGAGTTAGTTAATTTCCTCTTTAAGGGAATATATGATTTTAATAAAAGCTATTTAAAATATTCTTTATGTGCCTCAACCATGCTGCTAGACTCTAGTGGAGACAATTTGTTCTGGCTGTTATTGATAGTGTTTCTATGCTGGAATCTAGACACCTGGATTTTAGAATATTGCAGTTCTAGATGCTAATGTCTTGTCTTGTCTTTATTGGATGGATGTTTTTCCCCTTGGTTTCTATTGCCCTCTCTGGTTATTAGAAGAGTGTTGTGGACATGTGTAGATTGGTAGAAAAATCTGACATCCTGGTAAGTGTGGCCACCAGAGATTCCAGGTAAAATGTGTTTCTAGGAAGCTAACACGTAGGAATGGAGATAGCCTGGCATGGGGTTGAGGGTGTAAACTGGGGGAAGGAATACTGAGCATTCTACCAGCATCTGCTTAGTTCCCTGGGACTGATGGGAGAGAGTGAGTAGAGGCTATAGTAGGTGGCTTCCTACAGAGTTGAACATGAGACTGGGGCACTGGATTTGGAGGATGGAGGGAGATGTGAAAATCTGCAGTTAACTTCTCTGCTTCCTTGGCTAGAGTGCATGCTATTTTCTTAATTCTATACTTTCTGCTTTTCTTGTTAATAGTTTATATGTTTAAAAATGAAAGTCATGTCAAACTTCATTAAAAACACTCATTTTTTGAAAGATTTCATTGTCATTTTGTGTTTAAATGTGTGTTTCTCTGTGTAGTTTTATTTGCATGTGGATAAAGTATCTACAAGGTCCAGAAGAGGGCATAAGATCCCCCAGAACTGAAGTTACTTATACAATATAGCATCAGGCATTTTATTTTATATTTTTTCTATACAACTTTTAAAAAGTATTAATAAAGTTACTTAGGAAAGATGACTTAAACCATCTGTACCTATTAGCAGGGATTCAAGCTTGACAAAGTTAACATATCAAGGATATGGGGAAGGACAACTAACACTAAGGGACATTTGAGGATCACATGGACGTCCACCACTATAAAAACTTCTTAAAATATATGCATATCTGAAAAAAATATAAATGGAATCACCAAATAATGGAAGAAGAAATGGCCAACTATCATTTGCTACTAAGTGAAACTTACAGTGCCAGGGATGTTTTGTATCTAATTAAATTGTTGGCCAAAGGGGCCCTACAGAAACTCCCAAATAACTCAAGCTATTACTATGGCTATTTGTTGATTTCAAAAAACTGATGGTTGTGGACCTATTGCTAAAAACAGCACTTATGTATCTCATTGAACACAAAGAAGTCAAGCTAGTGCCTGTCTAGAGCTTTTATCCCTAATGACTAGTGTTCCATGGTTCTTGGAGTACTGTGTATGCTACCAGAGGACAAAGGTAACCATTAACTTGAGTCTAAGCCCTGTGGTCTACAGTGGTGACCTACCTGCAAGATACACTGGTACAATAGTATCACAAATGCTATGATAATAACCAACCCCTATCCTGTTGGATTTAGCATGTACTCAATGAGATAGAACCCATGCCTGACACTGCTAATATGGCCAAGGACCTGAGTCTAGATAGGCCAAGGACCAAGAGGAAAATGAAATATTACTGTTCTACTGAAAGGATGAAGCAGCTATATCACTCCTAACAAGAGAAGCTTCCTCCTGCAGTAAATGGGAACTAACAGAGACCTACCTGATAATGTGTAGAGAATAAGAGACTTTAGGGCCCACAATCCTAAATGGGATGTGTTCATCAAATCCCTCCCTTTAGGGCTATTTGCAAGAGGAAGCAAGGAGATTCTAAGGGCTAGAGTTGGTTGATGGATGACATAACAAATCTAGTGTCTTCCAGGCACAATAAGATAGATACACATCTAAACTTACAGAGACTATAGCAGCATGTACAGAGCCTGCCCTCATTCAAGACAGATAGGGTCCCAGTGTGAAGACGGTATGAGGACACAAACTTCATCAAGAAGTTGTCACTAATTGAGTTTACAAGGAGAAAAAAAAAACCTGTCTTATCCAATGAAGTCTCACTGTTTATATAAACCTCTCTTAATGTCCATGACAAGCAGGAAATAGAAAAAACAAAAAACAAAAATCCAAACTCACTGGTGGTTTTTGTTTTGGGATTTTGTAGAATCTTGTCTCATCATGCTTTGGACATATTTTAATCTCATTGGTTCTTTGCTTATATACTATGGTTTAAGATTGTGTGTGTGTGTGTGTGTGTGTGTGTGTGTGTGTGCTCAAGCGTTTTGTAGGGTATTGTTTGTTTTTCTGGTTTGTTTGAATTTTCATTTGCCTGTTTGTTTTCTAAACAGAGAAAAAGAAGGTGTAGACTTGGATGGGTGAGGAGGTAGAGATCATCTGGGAGAAGATGGGAGAGGAAAAACTTTGATTAGAAAATACTGTTGTCAATTTTTCAATTAAAAAAGGATTGTCTAGGCTTATGAAGAATCATTTTATTGTTGTTGTAAAAGAAAAAAATTGTTTGGGTTTGCATTCTCCCACCAGAAACAACCAATTAGCCATAGTATCTGATAATAAACATATGATATAGAAGGTCCCATTTTGGCTCATGGCTCCAGACAGTTTAATCCATGGCCACCTGTGTCATGGTGAGGAAGTGTGGTGAAGGAGGGCTGTTTCCTTTATTGCAGAGGAAAAAAAATCAGAGGGAGTAGCCAGGATCCTAATCTATCCTGTATTTGGTGGTTTGAATTTTGGTGACCTCCTAGGCTAATACTTGAGTGCTCATTTGGTGGACTATTTCAGAGAGATTGGGGGTGTGTGGCCTTGTTGGAAGAGATGTGTCACTGGGAGTGGCTTTGAGGTTTCAACAGCCTACACCAGACCCAGTCTTTGGCTCTCCCCATCCTACTCCAACAACTTGTGGATCATGTGAGCTCTCAGCTGCTGCTCCAGCACTTTGCATGCCTGTTGCCATGCTCCCACCATAATGATCATGGGCTAACACTCAGAAACTGTAGGCAAGCCCCTAATTAAATGCAATCCCTTATAAAGTTCCATGGTCATTGTGTTTCTTCACTACCACCACCACCACCACCACCACCACCACCACCACCACCACAACAACAACAACAACAACAACAAAAAAAACAGTAACAAAGATAGCATGTCTTCAACAACCTTACTTACTTCCAATAGGCCTCACCACTTCTTACAGATTTCATTACAATCCTGTCATTCAAAAATAATGCTGTCTGTACAGGAAGCCTGTAATGCATGGGCCTGTGAGGGATACTTATCTAACCATAGCAACAGTGTAGTTAACTGCCATTAGAAAATATAGGAAATGTTTCCTGACCTCATATGGAATATAAACTACCACAGATGGTGGAAGGCTAAGAGGGTTCTCGGATATAGCTCTTGCTTTTTATAACCACTGTGAGAGTTGAAACACAACCTCATCAGGGAAATGACAGAATTAACGTGTTTGAAATTAATCCATCAGTACTAATAGAGAACTACTGCCATCTAAGACATGCATCTATGTGAAAAGCACATCGAGCTCCGGTCTGTTGTAAGCTATTATGCACAGCTCCCTGGAGGGCTGACAAAAATGAGGAATAATCAGAAAATGACAAGAAATGTACCTCATTGCATGAACTCCAGGAGGGAAGCAGCCTGGGCAAGAAATGGACTCATTAAAGAAAGAAGTTTCTAGTATATTCAACACAAATCTTTTGTGATCAAAAATCTAATCAGTACTTTACTAATGAGTCATTTTCTATGCAACTGGTGTCAACATTTTTACAGTGGTTGTTTTCCCTTGGAGAACATTAATTGATTAATTTTATTATGGATCGTTGAGATGGGTTGGAAATGCTAGCTCTTACACTAATGCATAGTGTTTGAGTCTTCTATTTTTCTTCAGTTGTCCACTAAGAAATGTCAGGACTCAAGAGAGACAGTCAATTACATACAGATGAAAGAGAGTATGTTGCCTTGAATTTGACCATTAGACAGTATTTTCTTGACTCCACATTTTTTATGTTTGGTTTATATTCACTAGTTTATTAGAAGAGAAGAGAAGAGATATTACAATCTGTTTGACTTTCACTTTACTCCTTCAAGAAATCTTGGCATATCCAGTAGGCAAGTAAGGCAGACTTTTACAGGACCCTTGACATTAGAGTTTGAGGGCTACTTTAATGAGGGTCTCAGTCCTTATTTAAAAACATGTCATAAGCATGCAAGAGACAAAGTGATTCAGAGAAATCTGTAGCTCAGTGTTGTGCACTGCACGTATTATGGAGATACTCACTGATAACTCCCATAAATATCCAGAGGTAGAGGTTCAGATGGAACCTTATGAAAGTGCAAGAAGACAAGGGAGAAATGGGATAGCTAGGATTTCTATTGCCAAACATGGAAAGTTCTCTTGGGCTGTTTGGTGCCAATGGGAATAGGCAAGCCTCTATTTACATGAAACATTCCCTAGGGTATAGTTTTAGCAGGCAAATTAAACTACCTGGGGCTGAGAGTCAGAACTGCTCTCAGTTAATCATTGTTCTGTAGAGAAATAGAAGCAGTGTGTGTGTGTGTGTGTGTGTGTGTGTGTGTGTGTGTGTGTGTGTAGAGGGAATTTACTTAGATAGTTCTGGTGACTAAATTCTGTGGCTGCTTAACTGCAAGTTCCAATACAGGCAGTGTTACAATTTGAGTCCTTGTATAAAAGCCTCAGAACTAGGTGCACTGGAGATGGAAGTCCTGGTTCAAGTGAAGGAAACAATGTTGTACCAGGTAGTAAGAACTTGAACAGTCTGAGTCCTTCCTTTATCCACCCTCCCCTGTCATCAAACACTCAAGAGTCCAGACAAAGGGCCTGGGGGTGGTGGTGGTGGTGCACGCCTTTAATTCCAGCACTTGGGAGGTAGAGGCAGGTGGATTTCTGAGTTCGAGGCCAGCCTGGTATACAGAGTGACTTCCAGGACAGCTAGAGCTACACAGAGAAACCCTGTTGTACTGGCTGGTTTTGTGTGCCAACTTGACACAGGCTGCAGTTATCACAGAGAAGGGAGCTTCAGTTGGGGAAGTGCCTCCATGAGATCCAACTGTGGGGCATTTTCTCAATTAGTGATCAAGGGGGTAGGGCCCCTTGTGGGTGGTGCCATCCCTGGGCTGGAAGTCTTGGGTTCTATAAGAGAGCAGGCTGAGCAAGCCAGGAGAAGCAAGCCAGCAAGGAACATCTCTCCATGGCCTCTGCATCAGCTCCTGCTTCTTGACCTGCTTGAGTTCCAGTCCTGACTTCCTCTGTTGATCAACAGCCATGTGGAAGTAAGATGAATAAACCTTTCCTCCCCAACTTGCTTCTTGGTCATGATGTTTGTGCAGGAATAGAAACCCTGACTAAGACACCTGTCTTGAAACAAACAAACAAACAAAAAAACAAAACAAAACAAAACAAAAGAGTCCAGACGATGCCCACACTACAGAGGGCAAGTACTGACTCCACAGAGTCAAATGTCTATGGTCCAATAAAAATGACACTTTAACTAGTAATCACATTCCAAAACATGGACCTTTTGTAGGAACGAATGGCAGCTGTATTTTCAGGAGATTTCAATTCTCCACACACTGCTGATTGCTCAGATAGTTGCACACATGTTGGTGGCTTATTAACATGTACAAAATGAAACTAAGTCATTATGGAAGATCCAGGACTGTTAAGACTTTGTTCTTCTAATAATGGGATATCCTAACCCCCACATATAAGGACAGGAAGAGGCAGTTAGAGGAAGAGCAAGAGAAACAGATACAGAGACAGAGAGACAGTTAGAGGAACACACACTCAGAGAGGGAGAGAGAGAGAGAGAGAGAGAGAGAGAGAGAGAGAGAGAGAGAGAGAGAGAGA
>JADRCD010225557.1:0-23650 GCA_019843815.1 Montemys delectorum | reverse complement strand
AGAAAGAGAAATGGCCATGAAGATAACCCAAATGTAAGCCACAGGAAAGCTCCAGATATTAATTTCTGCTGTTTATCCCACACAGTTGTTAGTACTTGCTATAGTAACCCTATAAAACTAATAAACTCAGTATTTAATATTAGTAAAAGGGAAACAGTATCTTGAAGGGTAAAGTAAAAATATATTTAACTACAAAGTCACTGTGAGGTGCTGGCTATTCAAAAGGCATTTCTAATATTGTGTATAAACGTAACAAGAAAAAAAATGAACCAGGTCACTCTAGGCAAGAATGTCAGCTCCTTAAGGGACAGTTACTTTAGACCCTGGAGGGAAAGTGTGAACAACAGCTAGAGCCTCAACTCCAGCCTCCATAAGACAAAGCCCCCTATCAACTCAGCTCTCAGAGGACAAGTGCAAGGGCAAGCCTGGATCCACCGGCATCATGGAAGGCAGTGGGCAGCAGAAGCCCAGCATTTGTGGTAACCACATAGGAGGCCCCTCTGAAAGCCCTTGGAAGTAATGGAGGAACATCAAGGGTAGGGTATGCAAATGGAGCTGTCTGGCTCATTAATTCACTAAAGCTGAGTGCCATTGGTACTACAGAAATCCATTTATTTTCATATTAAAGTCACAACATCCTTAACTCCAGACTGGAGCAAATATGCAATTGAATAGGAGACAAAGAGATCTTTGCACTAATATTCAAGTAAAGAAAGGGGAAACTATAGTTATATCAAAGAGGATTACCCTTTACAGTCAATGGCTCATTCTGTCCCCTGAATTAAATTATAATTGAATTGGATACTTTGGTATTCAGTCCACTTAGATTTTGTTTTAAATGACATTTTATCCTTCTACCTTTAAGGTTCACTTTAAGTCTAGAGATACCCTTCTGTACTAAGAATCTGAATATCCCCCCACCGAATGCACCTGTTTCATCAGTGCAAACTAGCATCTAGCAACTGCAATAGATTTAGCAAAAGCCTACCTTCTGTAAGAAAGCAGCCAACACCATGATTTAATAAAAGAAAAGGCCAATTCAATACTTTTGAATAATAACCTTGATATTTCTGAAAATTTTTCTTTGATTAATAATTTCCTATTAGGACCCATTAGCATTCCCTGCCCTGCCAAGGATTTCAAATCATATATAAAGTGTTATTTCATACAATTTAATTCACATGTAAATCTCACTAGTTCTTTACTTTATGACCACACAGCCTTTTCTTCCCATAGAACCTGAGAATAAGAGCTGGCAAATATCTGGTTGCAAACCTCCACTAAACCATTTGATAGACTGCAACTCAGACAGAGAAATTGTTAAAGGAACACAGGTGATCAGTAGAAACAACAGGAACCCCACAAAATGGGACTCCATGATTAAGGGTGAATGATTTGACCACAAGTCACCCTCAGCTTCCTACTGTCCCACATTTGGTTTACCCCACTTCAGATCCAATAAAATTCTTGCTGCTTGTCACTCCCCAGGACTCCCTATCTGTGGCTAGAGAATCTTGTTCCTCTATCCAAGGTACTACTCCATAATTCTCTGTAGCAAAGGTGACCATCTCCAGAGAGACTCCTGCTGTCACCTCCTCCGAAACAGCCATTCTCTCCAGCATTTTGCCTTCCAGTATTACACCAACTCCACCTATATCAAGCATGCAGGTTTCCATTTCTCATTGACGTCCTTGAGAATAAGCATGCTTCCAGATAATGTACAACTTATAGAATTTAAAAATCATTACGTTTGCTGTTATCATGAAAAAAATAAGAAAAAAAGCTACTCAGGAAGGTGTTATCTGCCTTTTGAATATACAGATGTTTGAGGCTGTGTTCTATCAATGAAGGGAAACCACAGGGGCAGAGCATGAGACAGCTGGCACCATTACATCTGGAGTCACAAAGAAAAGAATAAATTCACGTACACAGCTCACTTTCTCCCTTTTATTCAGCATAGGACCCCAGCTCAGGGTCTGGTGCGACCCTACACTTAGGGAGAGTGTTCCAATCTCAATTAATTAATTTGAATAATTTTGAAAGCATGACCAGAGAATCATCTTCTCTTTGATTCTAGATTCTGTCAAGTAGACAGCCAATATAAACCGTCATAGATGGCATCGGGCATTTACTATAGACACAAATGTCACTGACATGCTTACCTGGGGTCATTATCTATGGTTATTAATTAATTTCCCTTAAAAACATTTAATTTCATGACAGCTCAAACTAGGTTTTGTCATCAAACAGGTGATATGAAAATACCTTTGATTTTTGATTTTTCAGAACTTCTTAGATTTTGGAATTCAGCATATGGGATTTAAAGACTGTATACACAGAGAGAATGAGAAGTGAGAGAAAGGGAGAGGGAGAGGGAGACAGATTTCTAGTACATTTTTAATTTGAATACAGTGTGCCAACGTACAAATTTCAAGCACTGGTAAAGAGGCATAGTATGCAAATAATAAATATTTTATAATTTCTGTCCTCTTAATAATTCACTGTCCTCTTAATGATTCACTTGGCAGGAATCTAGACATGCAAAAATCTTTCAAATGAATATGAAGATTTCTGGTGTAAGTGGACTGAATTGTCATAAGCAGAATTACAAAGTTTAAAATTTGAAAATTTGTGGACAGGGCCCCAAGATTAATTAGCAACGTGATGATCCTATACATTCAATGGATGCTTAAGAGTATCAATGGTCTGTCTCTAAGACAGTCCAAATAATACTATGAGTTAAGGAATGCAGAAAAGAGATAGGTGCCAATGTGGAGGGAATGTCAGGATTCTTTGCCTGATATTAAGTGAAGTAGCTCTGTGCCCTGGAAATTTTAAGTTTTCCCCCTCCACTGTATCAACAAACCCCAACCATTAAGATAAATAAAAAGACCTATAAAATTGTCTTTAAAAAAAGAGAGAGTTTTCATATTACTTTAAGAAATATTAGAAACTTTGTGTCCTAAAAGACTAACAAAATCCTGTATGGCAATGATTGTGGCAGTACATACAGTTAAAGAAGCATATAGATAGGTCATTGGAGAAGAATAGGGAACCCAGGAAAATTACCAACTGCTTTTGATGACATTGCAAATTAATGCAACAAAAAATAATATTTTAAAAAGATGTTGCTGGGGCAATTTGACATTCATTGACAGTTATAAATCTTTACAGACTTTGAAATAACTGACTCCCAGTAGATCATGGAATTCAACACAAGGTTTTAAAACATTTAAACACAAATATAGGTTCCACTGAGATGGCTCAACTGGATAATCTACCTGCTCTAAGCCTGGCAACCCAGTTTGATCTTCAGGGCCCACATGGTGTAAACACAGAACTGTAATATGTCCTCAGATCTCTACATACACACCATGACACTGGAGTGTCATATACAGGTACAGACACAGAGAATACATGAATACAAAAATGAAAGTTTAAGAAGTTATAAAAGTAAAAACAAATATGTAGAAAGTTTTTTGAGACTACACAAAAGCATTTATAGTTTTGTACCAAAAACATGATTGATCTAAGGAAAAATTAATATTGTAATTTGGTTAAACAGGAAAACTTCTGAATTATGAAATATTCTATCAAGAAGATGAAGGATCACAGGTTGCAGAGATGTATGTAGCCTGCCTAGCCTACTTGGTGATCTCCAGGCAACTGAGAGACTGATTCAAAGGGAAAGATAGTGCATGAGGAAGTGACACTTGAAGTTGTCATTCAGACATGAGTTGTGAAGAAACACATGAAACAAGATTTGGCATCACTGGGCACTAAGAAATGCTAAGGTTAGCCTTCACTATTTCATAGCTCTATAATGACCAAAATGACTAAATAAACTGTTAATGAGACCAAATATTGATGGAGAAGATGAAGAAATTAAACCACTCATCATGATGTTTAATTTTTATTGACAACTTGATTAGGCAGGGAAACATTTAGATGATTGGCAAAGCATGACTGTGGTTATGTCTTTAAGGGTATTTGAAGGTGGGACTAGGTGAGGACTAAAGAGCTTGGAGTGGATATCATCCATTGGCTAGAGTTCCACAGTGAATAAAAAAGACATAATGGAGAAATCCAACTGAGCACCAGTATTCATAACTCTGTGTTTACTGACTCAGGATGCGATGTGACCAGCAGCCTCTTGTTTCTTTCTTCCTTTTTCTACCATCACTAATATATTCATATATCACTCACAGCAATAAAAAAATCAATGTAGCTACCCTGAAAAAGTTTTTTAGTAGAGTCCTGGACATACATTTCATGTCAACTTGAAACAAACTAGAGTTTTCTGAAAGGAGGGAACCTCAGTTGAGGAAATGACTCCATAAAATCTGACTGCAGGGCATTTTCTTAATTAGTGATTAAAGAGGAAGGGCCCAAACCACTTTGGGTATTACTATCTCTGGGCGGCTGGTCCTGGGTTCTATAAGAGAGCATGATGAGCAAGCCATGAGAAGAAACAGTAAACAGCACCCACCCCATGGCCTCTGCATCAGCTCCTGCCATAGTCCTGTCCTGTTTCTGTTCCTGTCATGACTACATTAAACAGCAAGGTGTAAGCCTAATAAACCCTTTCCTCCCCAATTTGCTTTTGGTCATGGTATTTATCACAGCAATAGTAATCTTAACTAAGACAGGTAGTATTTTATAAAACCAAGCTCAAACTTAGTACACAATCCAATAATTTTCTCTTGGAATATTTATGCTACAGAAATGAAAATTCATGTTTACATAAAACCTTTGTATATATAAGATTATGTGTTACTAGTAATATAAAATTGGATTATTTTAAAATATTCTTGCCATGGGACATTACTCAGAAATAACTCAAAGAAAGTAATAGACATGAAGCCTCTGTGAATGGTTCTCAAGGAAATTATGCATTCTTGGTAGAACCCAAGAGCCCAGTAATAATTCTACTTATTAATCTTTTCTGGGACTTTTTTATATAGTGAAGTAGATGCTAGTAGGCTTGTAGAACATGGGGAATGGACCTCTTCCCTGTGGTCAACAGTTTTATAAAAGCAGTGACTAGAACAGAGGAGCTTGGATTAGCCCTCAGCACAGAACCTGATTCATGTCTACAGCCCTGGATGAAACATGACATTCTGAACTACTCTAAAGGTCAGCAATGGATAACTATCATAAACTGTCTGCGTGAGGCCAAACCTTATCAGATTAGTGTGCAGCAGGAGGCTTTCAGAGAATACAGAAATATCACTGCTCCTTCTGTGGAGTCAAAAACAAACCGGCTAATATCTAGACAGTGAAAAGTCCCTCAGGGAAAAATCACTTGTCCTAGAGGTTTCCTAAGGTATCACAAAGCTTACCTAGAATGGAGATCGATGTCTGATCTCTGGACATTACTTGCTCTCACTCTTCAGAATGTACTTTCCTCTCTCTACCCTTCCATAAACCCTGTCTCGCAGTTACATCAGAAGGAACAAGCAGACAGAAGAAATCTTGAGATCCTGGTGGAAAGATGGTTGTTAAGAAGGAAACGGTAATAATAGTTACGAGGGACTGAGGAATGAAGAAGGTAACAGATGGGGAAATGGGACACAACGGGGCTTCTGTGGTGAGAAACTACTACATGTCTTGAATATGGTGGTCACTAAAGAAATGCATACCTATAACAAAATATACTATAATATAGGCACATGGGCATATACACATAAGTGTCTAAAATTGAACTCAGGGTGAGGTTGCTGGCTTATTTTCATTCTTCTGGTGCTACTCTTCTATATACGGTAGTTATATATTAAATGGTATCATTGAGGGAAAGCAAAGTATCCCCAGATTTATCATCTTACTTTAAAGCTTCATATGATATTATAATTAACTCAATACAATATTTAATTAAAATAATATATTCACTTTTTCTTTTACTTTTAGGGTAAGAAGTGATTCTACACAATTTCAAGCAGTATCTGTTCTTTTAGCAGCCTGGATTTTTTTTCTACCACTCTGATAGATGATTTGTATGTAAGAATGAGAGACCAAATGGAATTCATTAAAATTATAAACATGAATCAACTTGAAATGGAAACATTTACTCTGTGGCTGGAAGGTTTATATTTCTATTTCAACCAGCAATTGGCTCTGAAATGTGACTTCTATAACTAGGTGAAACTCAAAATTTCCAGAAATTTGGCACAATGCAACATAATTTCACAAAATTAGACTTGGGTTGCAAGAACATCAGAAACTTCCAGCTAGCTTTGGTTCTTATTTTTCTATAAGACTTGAAAGCAGAATAAGTGCAATGACAACTAGAGATTATGTTCATGTTTAATTATGAGTTCAAGCTTAAGTAAGCTTAAGTCTGCCTGTCAGAGATAAACATGATTTTAAAACAGAATTTAGGGGTCATAGAGATGGCTCATCAGTTAGGAGTTATTACCTTTTGCAGAAGGCCTAGGCTGAATTTTCAGTATCCACACAGGAGCTAATGATTACCTTCAACTCAATTCCAGGTGCTCCAAAGCTCTCTTCTGGCCTCTCTGCGAACCAGGCACATGAATGGTACACATCCACACTTTCCCTCAAACTTTCATACAAATAAAGATACATATTTTTTAAATTTTTATTTTATACAAGAATAAAATCATTATAAGATAATTTATTTTTAACAAATTGTAGGCTATAAAGTAACACAGCAGAATTGAGTGAAGGTACAGAGCAGTCCCATATGCCACATGCCTCCATGTCAGCCCCGCCCCATGTCAAGCCTCACCACTACCAGAAGAGTAGACAGGCTAGTCATACATCACTCTCATTCTGAGTTCATAGTTAATTTGTAGGTTCATTCTTTTGTTTTGTTTTGTTTTGTTTTGTTTTCCGAGACAGGGTTTCTCTGTATAGCCCTGGATGTCCTGGAACTCACTCTGTAGACCAAGCTGGCCTTGAACTCAGAAATCCACCTGCCTCTGCTTCCCAAGTGCTGGTACTAAAGGTGCGCACCACCACTGCGTGGCTCTGTAGGTTCATTCTTAATGCTGTATATTTTGTGAACTCAGAAGAGAATTATGCAGTGACATTCATCACTAGCAGCAAGGATACTGCTCAAGGATTTGATGGAGCCTGAGAAATTGCCCTCAGCACCTCACAAGAGTCTATTCAGGTGTAGCTGGGATTCTGAACAACACTGAAAAACAATTTCAGGACAGTCAGAGTAAAGCAAAGACAAGTTTACTGGTGAAAAACAAAACCACAGATGCACTTGAGAAGAGGCAATCTTAGATATGAGAAGAAAACTTACTTAAAAGCTTCAGCAGGAGCCATGGAATTTTTGGAGTTATATTGCTTATAAAAGGAAATCCTCAGGATTGAGAGAAGAGAAACTAAATGCATGCCACACTACTAATTTCCTATTGAAAGAACTTCCTAATACAAGAATAAAATTACAAGGTGGTTTAAAATGCCTGTACATATTTTCACATGGAATAATTTTGTACTACTTTGAGCCAATCCCAAGAAAAATAATTTGTGGCTCATAGTTTTGGAAGAAACAGAAAAAAAATCTTCCAAAATGGTTGTACTATTTTTCATTCTCATTGGTAACAAACGATAATTGCTGTCATTTCATTTGACATCAAAGGGACCACCCATCAAAATGCTGGTAAAAGGAGTCAGGAGACATACATCCTATATCAAAGAGTCCAGTAACCCAGTGCAGACCACAGACCTTTTTACAGTGTTCAATTAAAAAGTTCCTTCTTTGTCCTCAAGTTACTACTGATATGATAAAGCATCATGAGCGGAACAGGTTGGTTAGCACAGGGTTTACCTGATTTATACTTCCCCATCACAATCCGTTACTGACTAAGGGCAGGAGCCTAGAGGCTAGAACTGAAGCATGGCTAATGGAGGAATGGTTTCCTGGCTTGTTCCTTCAGACTCTCTCAACCTGCTTTCTTATGCAACCCAGGACCACTTTTCCAGAATTGGCAATACCCATAGTGGGCCTGTCTTTCCCACATCAATTAGTAATCAGGAAAATACCCCCATGAGCTTGCCTACAAGCCAATCTTATGGAAGCACTTTCTCAATTGAAGTTATCTAGTCTCAGACAACTCTAGCTTGTGTCAAGTTAAATAAAAAGCCAAGCAGGAACTCCATTCTTCCTCTGCTTTGCCATCTCTTTTGCTTCTTTATCAGAGCATCACAAATTCATGTCTGAGTTAGTCCTATCCCTCAGACATTATAGGTTTAGGAAAAAGCAGGTTAGGTTCTAATAAGATCCAATGTAATATATAGTTCAAGTGAAATAATACACATTTCAAATGAAACTGAGAAAATAAAATATATTTATGTATTTACTGTGTATGCTTCTGTAGTTGTGTGCATTTATGTGCACTAAGTATGTCCAGGTGCCTGTGAAGACCAAAAGAGGACATTGGATCCCATGGAATTGTAGTTATAGTAAGTTGTGGGAAGCCATGTTTAAAGTAAATAGGAAGTACAGAGCCAACAGCTTCCAAAGCTATAGAAATGAAAGAGGTTGCTGGCTACTTGGACAGTCACCCAAGCTTCCTCTGAAACGTTAAAACATCCATCTTTGCCTTCTGGCCCATAATATGACAAACTACTGTGAAGTAGTAATTATGAAGGATTTGCCTACCTTATCCTTGCAGAGTCCAGCAGTCAACTTCATCCATATCCTGCTTGTCCACAGCTTGAATAGCATGTTCAAGGCCAGCAAGGAGAATGCAATCAGATCTCTGGATAAGATGTACAGAAATTAGCATCTGAATACACAGTACACAACTGCAGTTGAGGCAAGGGCAGTTTCTTGTCCAGTAGCTAGTTTATAACATTTGAAGGAGTTTCTTTGAGGCATATTATCTTCTTTGAAGTAGAATGGGGTACTGCCAGGAACAGACATGTCAAAAGGGATTTTATTATTATAAAAATGTCTTTAAATGCTATATTCTGTAGGTTCCTGGCATGTTTGAAGACCATCTATCTATCCAAATTATATCTGAGTAAGTAAAAATTGCTTCTTTCTAGAAATCTTCTATCTGCTCAATCTTGAAAACATCTACAGAAAGCTAAATAAAGCTTATTTCTGTAAATAATCAAATTATTACCTAACATGACTGTAAGTTTGACTGACTATTAACTTGCATTTTTAAATTATCCTAGACTGACTATTAACTTTAAATTATCCTAAACAGTCTGCAATATTAGCCTGGAGACTAGAACTTCACGTTGCAGTTTTAAATGAGTTACATAGGCATAATACCTTAAACAAGAGTTGAAACATATATACACTATGGTATAGCAATATATAATCTTAATTTTGTATCAATATATGAAATTGATACTGACATAAATATATTTGGCTTGTTGATGTTCTTTAGTTAAAAAAAAAACCAAACAGCTTTTTCAGAACTTATAGCAGTTGCCCATTTTGAGGTCCTGAATATGTGTTCATGGTATGGTGCACATACTTTGACTTTATAAACTCTGCCAAATTTCATTTCTTTCGGTATCTCTTGGGTTATTTCCTGATGGTAAGGGAGTTTGCTTATACAAAGTACAAGTAGGGCATTTTCTTTTAATTTCCTTGGCTTGTTGCCAAGTAATAGAAAAGTCTTTCTTTAAACCTTTGCTGTTAACATGGCTTGCATTTTTTTACATGAAATTCTGAGGCTTCTAGCAGATTTCCTATTAATAGCTGATCAATTTCATAATTACCTTGTGGTAAAGGGCCTGGTAGACCCATATGGGATCTAATATGTGTTACATATAATGGATGAATTTTACTTCTGATTACTTGTTGTAGTTGTCTAAATAAGGAAGTTAATTCTGAATAGTTCTGAATAAGTTCAGTGGTTTCTAGATGCAAAACAACTCTTACTACATATTGAGAGTCAGTAACTCTGTTAAGAGATTTGAGAAAAATCTAATACCATAAGAATATCATATAACTCTGATTTTTAGGCTGAATCATAAGGGCTCTGAGTTACTTATTTTTCTGAATTATACCCTGCCTTTCCTGATGTATTTATATCAGTCTAGAATGTAGGTATCCTAGAACTTTCTGTTCATTTTACTCTTGAGGGAGGATCCAATTAGTTCTTTTTACATATTAAAGTCACTTGCTTTGGGGTATTTGTTGTTAATTTCTTCCAAAAACATTACAGCAAGACCCTTGGGAATGTTCTTTTTTTTCCCACAATGAGGCAGTTTTAGCAATAGTAACAGGTACCACAATTTCTGCTGGGGACATTCCTGCTAATTAACGAAGTCTCATTTTACCTTTCAGAAACAATTCAGAAACATGTTCAGCATAGGTCTTTAAATGTTTATTCAGTTTGTGTGCTAAAAATATCCATTCTAAGATATAATCTTCTCTCTACAGAAGAATTCCTATGGGAATAATGAGTAGAACACAAAGTGGGTAAAATTCAAGCCATTTTTGAATCCAAAAGATTTACATGTGCATCCTGTCATTCCTGTTCTATCAGAACCAATTATTTTTTAGCCTCAGCTGATAATTATCTTGGGCTGTTTAAGTCCTTACCATCTTGTAAGATTTGAAACAAATTACTTAGCTCTTGAGTAGCTAAACCAATTGTGGGCTGGACCTTAGCCAATTAATATCTGCCAATAATTTTTGAAATTCATTAAGTTCTTAATTGGTCTCTCCAGATTTGTACTTTCTGTGGTTGATTGTTTTTGCAGACTTATCTTATATTCTATATAATTAATAGAATCTTCTCTTTGTATTTTTTCAGGTGCAATTTGTAATTCTCAAGAAGGCATAATTCTCTTTACTTCATCAAACATTTTTTTCTTTGGTATCTCTATTTGAAATAGCCAGTAAAATATCATCTATATAATGGTAAATTATGGATTGAGGAAATTGTTTAGAATTATTTCTAGTGTCCGTTGTACAAAGTATATACATAAGGTAGGACAATTGAACATTCTTAGTGGAAGAACTTTCCAATGATACCTTTTTGTTGACATGGAGTGGTTAAATGAGGGCACAGTGAAAGCAAATCTTTACCTTGTTCTTGTAATGGTATAGTTAAAAAAAAAAGTAGTCATTTAAATCAATCACTATAATAAGCCATACCTTAGGTAATAAAGAACACAATGGGATTGCAGGATGTAAAAAACCCATTAGCTAAATTATTTTTATTTATTTATTTATTTATTTATTTATTTTTGTTTTTCGAGATAGGATTTCTCTATATAGCCCTAGCTGTCCTGATACTCACTCTGTAGACCAGGCTGGCCTTGAACTCAGAAATCCTCCTGCCTCTGCCTCCCAAGTGCTGGGATTAAAGGCGTGTGCCACCACCACCTGGCACTAAATGATTTTTTTTATTACATATTTTCTCTATTTACATTTCAAATGATATCTCCTTTCCCAGTTTCCCCTCCGGAAAAAAAAAAAAAACCCCTATTGCCTCCCCTCTCCCCCTGCTCACCAACCCACCCTCTCCTGCTTCCTGGCCCTGGTATTCCCCTACACTAGGGCATAGAGACTTCACAGGACCAAGGGCTTCCCCTCCCATTGATGACCAACTAGGCTATCCTTTGCTAAATATGCAGCTGGAACCATGAGTCCTACCATGTGTACACTTTGTTCATATTGTTGTTCCTCCTATGGGGCTTCAAACCCCTTCAGCTCCTTGGGTCCTTTCTCTAGCTCCTTCATTGGGAACCCTGTGCTCAGTCCAATGGATGACTGTGAGCCTCTACTTCTGTTTTAGTTGTGTTCTGGCTGACAGCTATATCAGGCTCTTGTCAGCCAGCACTTGCTGACATCCACAATAGTGTCTGGGTTTGGTGCTTGTATATGAGAAGGATTCCCAGGAATACTGAATGGCTGGGAAGCACCTAAAGAAACGTTCAACATCCTTAGTCATCAGGAAAATGCAAATCAAAACAACCCTGAGATTCCACCTCACACCAGTCAGAATGGCTAAGATAAAAAACTCAGGTGATAGTAGATGCTAGCGAGGTTGTGTAGAAAGACGAACACTCCTTCATTGTTGGTGGGATGATTTTATTGATTGCTATCAGATTTGTTAACATTCTGTGTTTTCCATATTTGTTTTTAATTACAAGTAAAGAAGAATCCTAAGGACTGGAGGATTCTTCTATACTCTGAGCACACAGCTGCTCTTGGACTACTAGCCCTTTAGTGCTTACTTACTATTTTTCTTCCATCACAAGCTACTGTTCTATCCAAACAGGTTGGTTAGACAACCACCTTAGTGGTAGGGCTGTTGGTGTTCTCCCAGAAGTGGCTCCCCTATATAACATTGGAGAGCCAGCCTCTGCTGTGTCCTGCTTATGGACAACTTGAAAAATTCATGACTATTCTTGGTAATTTTTTTCAGTACCTTCATCAGGAATATCTCCTATTTTATGGCTTATTTCTGAAGTTGGAGGAATGTTAATCCATGCCTCTCATTGTTGCAACAAATCTCTTCCCCATGAATTCATGGCTATATCAGCTACATATGGCCTTCATTTTCCTATTTGACCTTCTTACCATATACATGTAAGCTAATTTACAACTTATTTTTATCTAGGATAAAGTTCCAGTCCCTAGAATGTGTATATCTACATCCTGAAGAAGCCAATCTGGAGGCTAAGATCGTGGTGAAATTGTGGTTATAACTGATCCTAAATCTACAGATTTTTCAATTTCAACATTATTTATAAATACCTTTAGTCTTGAACTCTGTTCATCTACAGAAGTTTGCCAAAACATTTGTTTTCTAGTCCAGTCTATTTGTTTGTTGTTTTTAGTCTATTGAAGCTGCTCTGACTTTGATATCTGAATTTTTAATGTCTATGTTCAGAGTAGATTTAATTATTCTGTGGATGAGTTTATATACTACTCACCTGAGATAGCTAATTTGAATTTTATTTGGGGGTATTTGAGAGGCCACATTTGATGTTTCCCAACAAGGGATTATCCTGTTTGTCTCTTTTTGGTCTATAGTCATTAATCCAATTCTGGCCTTTGCCACACCCTCTGCATTTTCCAGAAGGCTCAAGTCTTTCAGAATCAGTTTGTCTTTGCCCACGGTTCCTTCTGAAATGACGTTGCTCACCACAATTAAGATACTTGAGGGTTTGCACTTTTTTCTCAAAACTATTAAAGATTACTTTTATTAAAGCTACATCATATGAATGAGAACCAATATCAGCCATACTTCTAATTCATTCATCATTTGGCACTGATTTTTTTGCCTTTAGCAGCCTCATCACCTTTTTTTGCATTCAGCATTATCTTTTCTTTTCTCTTCTCTTCTCTTCTCTTCTTTTCTTTTCTTTTTTCTTTTCTTTTCCCTTCTCTTCTTTTTTTTTAAGCCTACAGCACCTGATATAGTCTCCAATCCCAGTACTAACCAGGCCTGACCCCGCTCAGCTTACAAGATCAGACGACATCAGGCACGTTCAGGGTGGTATAGTCGTAGACAGCATTGTCATTTTCAAAAGCCAAAGATTCAACAAGGGCTTTCCTGGCTTGTGGGTCTGATATCCTTCTAACTACAGCTGAAATCAATCTCTGTAAAAAGTCAGTGAATGGTTCTTTTGGACTTTGAATAATCTGAGTAAATGGTTCCAGTCCTTTTCCTGTTTCTTCAACCTTGCCCCAAGAATTGAAAGCCACCATGTGTGTTGTAATATGATGCCAAGGTGGACCCTTCATATACAACTTGCATCTGTAGCTCAGCATACAAACCTTCACCTAGCAACCGATCTTGGGAATTACTGATGCCTCTAGCTCTATTTCGCTGTTCTATCTCCTTAGCCTCTTCTCTCCATCATCATCACTATTGTAACTGAGGACCAGGTTCCAGTATTTCTTTTGTCATATCTTCCGATTCCTGGGAGATTATTTTGTTTTAAGTTGCCCAAGAATTTAATATCTGCTTCATGATGATGAATGCATACCATATGAGGTGATACTTTAATTTTTTTCAAATGCAACACATTGAAGGAGTGTCACTCAATATCTTCATAATCTTGAGAGTGGCCATCATCTGCTGGCATTTGCACAGGAACTGGATAAGTGAAGGCTGGTTTTCTATTAGCCTTTGGCTAATTCTCATGATTTTCACTCTGCAGTGGAGCAGTAGGCTGTGGTCTTTGTTCTCCTGTTTCTGTCTTAGTATCTGTTTCATTCTTATTTATAAATGTTTCTAATTTTTTTCCTATGGTTCGTTTCTACTTCTAACTTTTCTCATTTTCTAGTATCTCTAAAGCCCTTATTTATTTATTTATTTATTTATTTATTTTCAGAAGACACAGGAAGTCATTCTGGTGATTAGGACTAAGGTCAGAATTACCAGCATGATAATTGAAATTGGTAATGTGCCAATAGTAATTAAGCATTCGTCTCTTCCTTGTCTATCTCTATCTTTAAACCATGTGAGATGGCATTATAGAGGAGCCCAACATCCTGTTTTATTGTTTGTTTCATCCTTTGTGTGTCTTATTTCTTTTAATTTTATTAATTTCAAATAGCTGTAGATGATCTTTTCTTATACATAGTCTCCCTTTTTCCTTTAGCACTTAAGCATAATTTCAAATATTTTTACCCGACCAGAATTTTGACTGTGGTCAGAGTTTTTTCTCCTCTGTGTCTGTCTGGCTTCTGCATCCTGCAATACAGCTAGCCCTTCAGTTCCCAGGAAAGGAGTGGTTCTACTGTTGGACCAGAAAACAACAGCTTCTGTGCTTTGAAATGGTTCACTAGGCTAGTGTTCTGCTGCCTGTACTGGGCGTATGTGCCCTGTAGAGCTGGACCGAGCTTGCACCCTCTCTGGGAAGATGGTGACAGCAATTGCCTCAGCCACCATGATGCAGCTAGTCCCAAATGGGCATATTTATTTATTTATTTATTTATTTATTTATTTATCCACTGTCTGTAGCTCATGGATTCTGACTACCAATGACCTCTGGTTGGAGGCACTGTGTGCAGCAGTGGGTGCCTATAGGCTGGCATACTCCCATAATTTGTCTGGACTCACGTGCCACACTGGGCTGGGGCACAGTTTGCCAGCTGAAGCCAAGTCTCTCCCACTAGCCACTCAGATAAAGGACTGCTGGGTTTGGGTTTAGTCAAAGAAGATGCACCTAACCCTCAAGAGACTGGAAGCCATAGGGAATTTAGCAGTCTGGTGGGGTGGGGGCTGGGAGGGTGGGGACATCCCTGTGGAGACAGAGGGATGGGGGGCAGGTATGGGATGGGGAACAGTCAGAAGGTGGACCAGGAGGGGAATAAAATCTGGAATGTAAAAAAAAAAAGATGAAATAAAATAAAAAAAAAGAAAGAAAGAAGACACAATTGACCTATAAATCAGGCTATGTGGGGGAAAAGAAAATGCTCTGTCAAATTGTGCTGTTTCTATGTCCCTCCCTCACACAGCTCACAACCTGCTAGGACTTAGGAATCTTCATCCCTCTGTACGTGATCACTGATAGCAGGTGATACAAGCAGGCACACAGTCCAGATTCCTGCAATGTCCAGAGCATTTGGCAAATACAGACACTGTATTCTAAGAGAAAAGTAAATATATCAGGTTGGCAGCTTGGCTCTAATGGAAAGCTGCTATACTAAGGCTCAGAAAAATATTTCCTGACATTTGGAAATATCAGTAGTCACAGATGGGAGGAATAGTCTACCAATAACAGACCAGGACTTGTACAGTTTAAATGGGCAAACCACCAAACCCAAGCTATGCACTATGGTCTGTTTGCGAACTGGTATTTTTAACTAAATAAGTAATTTGCATCAGTGTGTGTGTGTGGGGGGGGGGGGTTAAGTATATTTATGTAGCCCAGCAAGACCTCAAACTCATTATACAGCTACAGATAGATTACTCTGAGTTTCCAATCCTCCCACCTCCACCTTCTTGGGTTCAAGAATTACAGACACACACTATTCTGTTAGTTCATGAGTTGCTATTGAACCAAGGACTGCATGAATGCTAGGCAAACGCTCTAGGAACTGTGAAATTTTCCAAGTCCTTCTCTCTCTAGCGTTTCATACTACTTCCTGTGGCTGTGGAATGGACCCTTGAGAGAGAGGACTGACAAAAGATTCAGAATTATGGCAGGAAATTTCTGCTTTATAGCTTCAGCCTTTTTCTTATGTCTAGTTTTTAAATGCTGGTTAGTTCAAACTGATCATGAGACTAGTGGGAATTCCCTATGAATTCCAAAAAAAGCACATATTTTACTTCTAAAGGCAATTGAAAACCTAACCATGCTGCACCAAGTTAGGGACATATCTATCCTGTTCACCTCTGAGCTCTCCAGCTCTGCTTCATTGATGGACAACATGTTTAAAATTAGCCTTAATAGTCGTGAATCCTGATGCCATTCCCATCTTCTTCTTCCTTAGTAAAAAGGATAGCAATAGCAATATTAGTAAAAATTAAGCTAAGTGTGCTAGTAAATGTCTGTATTCCCGGAGCTAGGATGATGGAGGTAGGAGGATTGCACATTTAAAGTCAGCCTACACTACACAGCAAGTTCTAAGCCAGTCTACACAGCAAACCCTACCCTGTTTTATTTCCAAAAAAATAAAAAAAGGAAAACTACTATTAAATTATCAAAATCTGTCATCATTAAATGATATAACCAACATTGGTCAGTGTTGGCTTCTGTGAAATACAGCTTAGAAAATGTCCTGAGTGCACATTAAACACTGAAATCGGCACCTATAGACAGCATGTTTGTCCCAAGCTCTGCGGACAGGAAAAGAAAATAAAAACATTCAGTGTTAAATGTGTTCCTCCAACTTCCTCTTTTCCATAATATCTCCTTGTCCTAAAATCCCGAAATACTTTAGCATTAAAAGGAATAAATTGAAAATCAGAGTGTTAACTCCTTTCTGAGCCTTACAAGAGAAGAGGAAGATGCAAACATAGATTTAAATGATGGTGGTTTGATAGAGTAAATGTATGTGTTAGAGAGCATACTTAAAATACACTTATTTTTATCAATTGTCTGATAGAAAATGAATCAGCTAAGTGGTCAGCTACTAGCATAGGGAGTCCCACCTCAAATCTCCTCATCCTTCCCCCAGTTGTCTTTCAGGGACTTCTGAATGATGGAGTGGTGCTAATTGTCTATGCTACCAGGAGCTACACTAGGGCCTGTCAGCCACCTAAGAGCATGAAACATTTACTCAAACTAATTAGAGGCTGCCCTGCCCCAAGTTAGTCCTATTTTCAGCTTGTACAGATTTATAGAACAGCATAGAAAGGAAGGATCCCAGAAAGTTCTGAAGTCTAAATCAGTAAGACTATAGTTAGGAAACTATATATTACTAGAATTACAATTGGTTAATCATGCCTGCTCAGCTTATCACGCCTGCTCAGCTTTAAGTCTCATGTTCACACCCTCCATCCTGTTCTCTAGTCTCTCCCTCCATCTCCTTCTTTTCCTTCCTCCCTCCTCCCTCCCTCCCTCTCTCCTCTCTTAATCTAGATAATCAGTTATTTGCTTTCTCAATTCCAACATGCTACATAAATAAAGAAGCGTCTCAGGCTCCTTTACACTGCAAAGCACTGAAGTGTTTGAGCTCAAAAATATTACCTAAAGTTCCCAGAAAACAAGCAGCCACATCCATGACGGTTCAAAGTGCTAAAAGACTGACCATAACCCCACAATTGTGGAGAATTAGAATATTATATATCAAGAGCCAAATTATATTGGAGCTTTTATTGGTTCCCTTAACAGGCATGCATAACCTGCCTTTGTCTGACATGCCATCCTTTTAACTATCAGGCAAGACTTTTAAAAGTTTAAAGAAGAAGTATTTGCAGATAAGTTGCCACCTGGTATTCCAACTATTTTTTTTGTGTTTGGCAATTATGGTAATTCATCTTGCAAATTTTGGAAAAAATGGAGAAATCTAACTACAGATAATTGGTTTTATGTTTCCCTCAATTGGGAACATTTGATATTCTTAAATTGCTTTTCCCCATGCTAAATGAGAAGTTCTACAAAAGAAGCAAGAAATAATGAATGCACACTAAATGAACACCCTACTTATTCAGACTTTTGAAGCATATAAGAGAAGAAATGATAAATCAGTAAATCACTGATTTACACGAGATTTTTTTTTTAAGTTTTGGAAGTAGTATCAAAATTGAACAAGATCTTGAAGGAGAGAAAGTTAATAGCAGAAATTTAGAGATAGTGTCAAAACTAAACATAAATTCTGAAGAAACTAACTTTACTCAAATGTCTGCTATCTCCCTCAATCCTTCTGCCACCAGAAAAAAATTTAGTTTCCTCTTCATGGGCTTCTCCTTCCACTGTTTTCTGTAGTAATTCCTAAGGGGAATGAGTTTTATATCAAAAGAAAAGTTTATCCTGGCTCCTTTAAAGCTAAAACATTATACAGACATATTTCTAAATATTCTTTGTGTATATATATGTGTGTGTGTGTATGTGTGTGTGTGTATACCTAAATGTATATGTATACATATATATACATATACACATACATATATACATATATATGTATACATAAATATGTAGGAGAGAGGGAGAGAGAAAGGGAAAGAGAGAGGTGAGGGAGCAGAGAGGGGGGATTCTAATATTCCTGGACAAAAGTGAGTGAGATGAAATCTTTCAGTATAACATTCCGTGATCAATAGAGAATTCTTTAAGGTGTATTAAAGAATACCAGATTGTCATATTGACTAACAAAAACATAGTTTTTTGTTTTATACTAATTGTTTCAATTATTGCATTAAAAGCTATAACATTGTTTATGTACTGTGATACAAAAGCATTTCTGTAAGTCACTCACATGGTTAGAACATGAAAGCTAGAAGCAGGAGAGAAACTGAAACCAAATTCTATGCCAGCTATGAGAAACACAGTAGTCACACAACAGGAGGAAATCAAGAGACTGTCATAATCATCAGAGGGAGGACCTATGGCCATAATGCAAATGGACATAGAACAGATACGATCAGCTACGCAAGCAGATATAATAGGTAAAAACAAGTCCTGGCCAAATGTAAAGCAGTATCACTTGAGGTAAGGATCCCTAGTAGTCAGTCTACCACAGAAAAGTATGAAGTGTGAGGACTTGAAATCTCTACCAGCCTTGGAACTCCCCATATCAGCTATAGGAACTCCAAATGGCAAGGGTGGAGATTTATGGAAGAACCCCGAGCCTTAAATTAGATAACTATTCCTTACACATGGCTCTCTAACACACTGACATAACACTATCTCCACACATTGTTACCTAACATCCCCTAATTGTTAGGACTAGATCTCTTCAGTAAGTTTAAAAACTATTACTGTTGTATTAAACATCCAGTAGTTGCCCTTAGATGGGAAGAACCACAATACTCACGGACTACGTTGTTACAGGAGACACTGAAAGTCCTGGTCAGTGTTTTCAAAATCTAAAATCAGACTTGCAAGATTTGTTTCCTGTTTTGTTAATGAATAGCTCTCTTGTTTAATTCGGTCTGTGATCAACCTTCTCTATAGCTCTTGCAGCAAGAATGAAGAATATCTGGAGACATCCTTCCTGCTTTCACTCTCTTTCAGATTCCTGAAACAATGGACCAAAGGCAGTGTAGTCTCCAAAGAATCTCTAGGGGAAGGGACTACTGAAAATTGCTACTCAGAAAAAAAATCTGTCTTCTAAAAAGAGATTTCACATGGGCTTCTGACAATTTGTCAAACTGCCTTGCAGGAAAGACTGGGCCCAACACAGGGATAGTGGGTCTGGATGTAACTTGACTGAGACTTTAGAGATAAGCATAGCCATTGCCTTCTATTAGGCTAGAACTCATGTCCTGACCCAAGAGACAGACTTGAGGGGTCACTAGATCTCTCTGTTCTTCTTCCCAATGTGGTCACATTAAATAAGACTCTTCTTTCTGTTTTTCAATATTACTGTATTTATTTGGAGAAATTAGTCGGTTTTGATCACAGATTTAGACCAAGGATGAAAAGAATACAAGAATGAAGTTAATTCTGCACCCTCAAACTTAAAATTCTACACTTTAGGAATTAATGAAATAAGGTTCACTTATTTTTAAAATGTCGATCTTGTAAGATAAAGGTGTCTGTGTCAAAATAGAAATTTTATCTCATGCCTAAAGCAACAAGGATTTCTTTAGGGTAGATTTCTGCTCTTTAATAATATTTACAACAAGAATATTTACAACATTGTGTCTAGACCGCTAACATGTAAACTTGACAGTGAAGTTCTCTTAATAATTCTGTTGTTTTCAACCAGTAAGATGAAAACACTTTCCATTTAGAAATCTTTGTATTTGAAATACTGACATATTAATTTTCCCCAGACTTAGTAAGTACCTTGTTATTCTGTATATTGTACATCGAAAACTGAGTTCATTTGTGTTTGATGTCACTAATTTAATAAGAACTCTAATGTTTTGATTTTTGTAAGTTTTGTAGATCTATTATGACATTGAATAAAAGATTTTAAATTTTCCTTCAAAAGTAGAAGCTAAATTAATACCCTCAGGACTTCTTTGAGGGTCTTCTTTGTAGTGATGCTAACCACTGGAGGCTGTTTAAAATAATTGTATTCTAAGGTGCAAAGCTTAGAAGCACACTTTACCAAGTCAATATCACTCCACGATCTGCTTTTGATTATCCAGAGGCAGATCGTGGAGTGCACATTGCCAGGGTTTGACTAATTGGCTAGCTTTAAGAGTACAGTCACAATACTGTTGGGGGATATTCAAACATAAACCTGGAAAAGGCTAATACCACTGACTCTTATAGTTTGAAGGACATTGACTTGGTAAAGTGTGCTTCTAAGCTTTGCATCTTAGAATACAATTATTTTAAACAGCCTCCAGTGGTTAGCATCACTACAAAGAAGTCCTTAGGGCATTAACTTACCTTCTACTTTTGACAAAGGTCACCTAACTAATATAGCTATAAATAGTACTTAATTCTAAAACAACTTTTCAGGGGCTGGAGAGATGGCTCAGTGGTTAAGAGCACCAACTACTCTTCCCAAAGTCCTGAGTTCAAATCCCAGCAACCACATGGTGGCTCACAACCATCTGTAATGAGATCTGACGCCCTCTACTGGTGTGTCTGAAGACAGCTACAGTATACTTACATATAATAAATACATCTTTAAAAAAACCAATTTTTCTTAAAATACCCTTTATGATTATGTTTATTATAAAGCTTTATAAATGTCTGCTAACATCCACAGAAGTATTTTTTTTTCTGATCGGTGTATCTTTGAAGAGATTTGTAACTAGCAGTTATCTGTTAGCATTTGCAAAAGTCCAGCTTGCAAATGTCAAGTCACAGAACCTTCAGCATGTAGCTCTTTCCCCTAAAACCTCCACATATTCCCCTCCCCTCCACCACACAGCTCTGTACAGAAAACTGCCTGTGGTGCTACAGTCTCCCTCCCCATTGAAGGAAAACCTAGCTTGCCCAGCTCCTCCAGGCCGCTCACCTCCATGTCCAGTCTCAAGCCCCTAGATGTCAAATCATCTTGCCAGAGAGTCTGGAGATGAGCAGACCCCTTTCTTGTGCTTTCCTAGTTATCCACACATCTTTCTCTTTTTAAACCTAAAGCTCATGTCATGACCCTGAAGATGGGCTTGAGGTGTCATTGGATCTCTGTCTTCCCAGTATGGACCCATTGAAGAATTCTGGTTGTCACTTGTTTGCTTAATTGACTTATTGAAAATGAGTGGCTGAGCCTGACTTGACTAAAACTCTGACCCTAAAAACTGGGGTAACATGGTGGTTTCTTGCATATGATGCTTGCCTCAAATACTTCTTTTTCTAATGATAACAACTAGCTAAGAAGGGGAATAAGGTATTTTGTTACCTTTCTGTGACTGTAATAAACCCCATAATTGAGAAAACTTATAGAGAAGTGTCTTTGGGCATATGGTTGCAGAGGATTAGTATTCAGAGTAGCAGAGACAACATAGCTGCCAGAGCCAGAAGCTGAGAGCTCATTGCTTAAACCATAAGTAAGTAGTAAAAGAAGCAATGTTTACAATTTTTACTCTCAAGACTCTTCCCCCATTGATGTACTGCATTCAAGCAAGACTGTGTGTTACCTACACCTCCTCAAACTGCACCATCAACTAAGGATCAAGTGGTCAATGCCTGAGCAAACTACCCCTGGTATCCTGAAATAAAACAAGATAAATACATATGTGTTATAGTTTTTCCTTTGGGACTGTTTATAAGTCTTATTTCTTCTATTACCAATCTTTCAATCTTGTAAACAAGGGAAAACAAAAAAAACATAACAATACAAATAAAAACAAATAAACAAAGAAACTCAATTCTGACTGTTAAACCCAAGGATGTAAAGAAAAAGACCACTGACCCAAATCACCATGGTCAAATTAATTAGAGCAAGTTTTCTCATTCATGTACAAGGGCTGCCTCCCACTAAGGCATTGTACAGTAGTTCAGACTTGCACTTGGGGAAGATGTGGTTTTCATAGCTCAGGGCTTTTCCAAACAATGGATTTGGCAGGCAAATTGGCAGGGTTACCGAAGGAGAACATAACCATAACAAATTGGTCATAATATCCTTTTGAAGCAAAAACATGATTGGAAGTTTTAGTCATAAGGTAGTTGTAACATCAGGTGCTCATAACAATAAGTAGTCACAATAACCTTTTTAAGCAAAGGCATGGTTGCTATTTCCTGAAACAGGCAGTACAAAACTACTTACAGTGAAAAATATAGGTGGAGCATAACCTCATCCTTGAGAAACAGAGATTTAGTTATAAATAGGAATGAACTTAGTTTGTCATGACTATATAATGGCTTTCAAACCTAAGCAAGACAGGCTGATTCATCACTGACTGCTGTCAAAATTGGAGTCCAAATTATTTGTTAATTGCCCAACTATCATATACGAAGTGTAAATAAAACCAAACAAATGTCATATAATTAGAAATAAAGGTTACCTGGTAGAAAGTACTTCTGAAGGTATTCAAATGGATAGATTTGGGACATGAAAAAATGCTTAGAGGGGCTTCGGAAGATGGCAGTATAGTGGAAAGAGGGGATCTGGCAAGTACATTGTAGTAAGACAAAGACTACTCTGGAAAGAGAACTGAAAGATCTAGGAGAACCATGTGTCTATTCTAAGCGTTGAACTCTCCACTAAATGGAGTTGAGGTGTGTGGTTGAGGTGGCGGTCACTTGTAAGAAGATTGTTATCAGGCTGAGGGTGAGAGTGGAGATAGGATTATGGAAGACAGGAAGAACAGTGGTATTCACCTAGTCTCTGCCCGATGTAGCTACTGAGGGTCTAGGCTAGGAAGTTTTCCTAGGTCTGGAGAGATGGATGACACAAAGCAACAGGTATGAGTCATAAGGGAAAGTTGAGAGAGTCTATAAGAAGGAGGAAAACTGGGTCCATATGAAGATTTAGCATGGTCCCGAGAGAATGAAAGTAGGGAGAGAGGAGAGACATGTAGTAGAGAGAGAAAGTAGGGAAAGAGGAGCAACAGGGCTGGGGATAAGACTGCAGAGTTTGCAGAGGAGGACCCTATGTGGTGGTGGTGGTGGTGGTGGTGGTGGTGGTGGTGGTGGTCTGTCTGTCTGCCTGCCTGCCTGCCTGCCTGCCTGCCTG
>JADRCD010225556.1:0-27250 GCA_019843815.1 Montemys delectorum | reverse complement strand
GCCATTTATAACTATCACATCTTTCTCCAGAAATAATGGTTTGAATTATTGCTAGCTCCTCAATCCAATTCCAGCCAGATTAAGAACAGATCAAACATTCTAAAAGAATCTGCAGTCTTAGAATAAGAATTTTATTTCCATCCTCTCCTTTTTTTCAAACTCTGATGCTGACCTCATCATGGTTGCCTGGCCTCCAGCAAGAAGCATCTCATTTGGCATTATTGGCTCATGTGCATGCTGAAGCAAAGCTTCCACAGAAGGTAATGTAATTGGGACTGCACAGAGGTGATCACCACTATGTGAGAAATCTTGCTGATTTAAATGGGTCTTACTTCAATATTCTACTTGTCTTCATTTAGCTGGCTTGAAAAGAAAGTGATGAAGGAAGATAGAGTTGTCTATTTACTGTATAGAGCTATTGGACTCAGTGTCCCACATATTTTTAATCGGAAATAACTGAGAATAATTTCCCCCAGACAACTTGAGATGAGTTGATGAATCCCACAGGGTCAATAATTGTAGTTAATGAAATATATAAGTAAATATTTTTCATTATTAACTAAATGTGTTACATAGCCACATAAAAAAGAGTAGATCTTAATGAAATTACTTTCAGTAAGGTATCATTCTGGAAAAGAATTTGAAATGAAACTAATGTATAGGATGTCAATCATTGAGGTAAATGTCATTAATCTTTAAGCATTAGAAAATATTTTTGACAAATTCTGTCAAGAGAACTAAGAATACATTTAGTGAGAATGATTGTATTGATAATTACAGATGCAAGAGTCAAGAGCTAATTGATCTCTTCATGAAGAGCTGTATATTAACTATACTCTTGCTCTTGGGGACAATAAGAACTTCATTGTTCATTTTAGGTGTATTCATAGCAATACTTACAAATATTTTAATCTATCTCTGTGTGAAGGAGGCTTGCACATCTGGCTATTGGAGGGAAATGTGTTCCAGTGTAATGCATAGTTTATGCAATGGTTCTTTCTATTCAAAGTCAATCATATTATTGAACAATTTTTTAATAACACATGTGGTTTCTTCCACTTAGTGGGAATAGATACTGCCATGGCATCTGTGGCGGTAGATTGCTGATGTAACAATTCTTCCTTGAGGAGTAACTCAGATGTGTTGAGAGAATTACTCAGCGTGTCTCTAGCATTTCAAAATAGATTTGAGTTGACTGTGTACATTTATTTAGGGTCCTAGGCAATCCTAGCTCTCCTCAGACATCTTAGATGCTATCTGATCATCTGATTCTTTGGCATGCTCCTCATTTACTCATGGCCGTTGACATTTTTTTTAATCTACTCTAAAAATTCCAACATAAATTATACTATGTATGTGTACATTGTTACGTTGATTTTATTTAAGGCCAATCAAAATGTATTAAATTGTTTCTTTAGAGCTTATCTTACAAATGTGGTGAGTGAAACAATATGCTTTAACTTACTTAACTTTTGAAATGTCTACCTGCACGTTTGTCTGTGGATGCGTACGTGGATGTGTGTATGCATGCATGCGGAGCTTTAGAGGGCAGCTTCAGGTACCATCCTAGGAAGGCCTTCTTTGAGATAGGGTCTTTCAAGACTGAATGACAAGGGATTGAAGCCCTAGGGATCCTCTTGACTTTTTGTCCTCAGTGCTGGTATGACACATGGTACCACTATGGCTTGCATTTCTGCAGGAATTCTGAGATCCAACACAGGTCTTCTTGCTCACAAGGCAAAGGCTTTGCCAACTGGGATACCCCTCAGCTCTTATTTTTTTATTGGCAAATGACGTTATTTTAAACATAATAATGCTTAATTGTAAAATCGCTTCCAAAAAGGCAATTATAAATCCTAATTTTATGTTCTGCAACCGTCATATTTGTCAACAATTGCTACTTGGGATTAGCTTTGGTAATCTCAGTCCCCTGTCCTCCTCCATCACGTTCACAAAGGTGAGGAGCCATAAAAGGTCAATAGGGACAATAAACTGTAAAACAAGAAAGAGAAAGAAAGCTGAAGATGATTAATGTATCTACAACCCATTCCTATTTGTATTTTAGATGAAATTGGCTGGCCATCTTGGTTTGCTTCCTTTTTCAAATCTTTCAGAGAACTCCCCAAAGAAAGAGGCAGGTTGATTATACCAAGTTGTGGACTCTCAGCCTGTACATCGTAAATCATTTTAACTTGCCTGACTCTCTGAGTCTTCTGAATCCTTCTTCACTATACTGAGTATATTTTTGCTTCATTTCTTTGGTACAATATCATTTGATCATGGCTTCACGGGGTCAAGAAAGATATTATGATCAGCTTCAGGTATTTTTACTGAAACGTTAATGCCTGAATTATGGTAGTGTATCTCCATGAATTCTGTCATGGTTAGGTTTGATACATTGCAGACACACACACACACACACACACACACACACACACACATATGCACACATGCACACACATGCACAGGCACAGGGGAGGCAAGAAAGAAAGGGAGAGAGATTGGCAGGAAGTAGAAGAGGAAAGATAGAAATAAACCTTCCAAAATTGCTCCTATCCCAATGCATCTTGTTTCTAGCAGACATGTTACAAGTTCAGTTTTCTGTGTAGCCCCTATGAAAACGAGGCTTATGCATTCTCATGATATATTGAGCTACAAAATGGCCTCCCTATGGACATAAAGGCAGGAATTGGCAATAAAGGCAGAACAAGATTTAGCTTAAATGTGTCTACTCTCAATAAAGCCCTCTTCTGGTCTCTAGGTAGAGAAGCTAATTATATCTATCAGGAGGTGGATGGAGACTGGGAATCAAAGACTCTTGTCTTTATTTGTAGCCCCTATGCCCCAGGCAAGTTTGAAGGGACTACTTTAACAAGAACCTTGGCATTTCCATGGAATCTACTGCACTTTACATATTTACTTTGGAACGTTTTTCCCTTTCATTTCATTTGCATCTGTGAAAAGTGGAGGGCAATGTGCGAGAATCCACTGAGCTGTCTCATTGGCCCAGATATACCCTTTTGAAATCAGATGACAGGCCTGGAAAGATGGCTGAGTGATTAAGAGTACCTTCTGCTCCTCCAGAGGACTCAAATTTAGTATCGGCACCTATGGCAGTGGCTCATGATAGTCTATACCTCCTGCTACAAGGGATCTGACATCTCCGGCCTCTTCCAGGGCCACCTGCACTCAATGCACACATCTACATGCAGAAATTCATACCAACACATAAACTAAAATAATAGTAGGAAATTCTGAGATAAAATAAGAAAAGCCATTTTATCAAATCCTATGGGGAAAATAGGATAGCCACATGTAGAAGACCAAAACCAGATCCATAACTCTCACCCCACATAAAATAAGTTCACAGTGGGTGGAAAACCTTTAATGTGAGACCTGAACCTTTGAAACTGCCAGGGGGAAATCACAGGGGAGCATTTGAAGACATGGGCTAGGCCAGGACTTTCTGCAAAGGATTTTATTAGCACAAGAAATAAGCCCAAGAATTAACAATGGGATCACTTGAAATTCAAAAGCTCCTGCACAGCAAAGGAGCAATCACTGTAATGAAGACTCTGACTATAGAACGGAAGCAAGTCCTTGCTAATTGTATATCAAACGGGATAATATTTTTTCTAGGAGAAGGAACTGCAAACATCTAATACCTAAAAAGCAAGCCTTCCCGTCCATCAGAAGGCTGTGGGACTGAGCTGACAGTTCTCAAAAGAACTACAAATGGCTCGTGTGTATTTGGAAAACCCTTGAACATCCTGAGCTGCCAGGAAATGCACATTAACACTGATTTGAGATTCCACCTCATTCCAATAACAGTGCTACTGACAAGTGAACAACAGCACAGGGGTTGGGAGAGTAAAACCCTTGTTTACCACTGGTGGGAGTGTGAACTGGTGTCACCACACCGGGCATCAGTGTGGAGAACTCTCAGAAGTCATACCTGATTGTAGACCCAAGGATGTTAGGACTTCACACATAGTTGGCATCCATGTTTGTAGCTCTATTCCTGGTAGCCTAGATTCCCAGATTAAGAAAAGCATGGTATTTTATTCAGCTGTGATTAAAATACTTTGTATTCTGTCTCATGTGAAGCAGATCTGCAGCTCTCTCTCTCTCTCTCTCTCTCTCTCTCGCTCTTGCTCTCTTGCTCTCTCTCATATACACACACAGAGTATGTGTATGAGAGAGAGTGAGAGAGAGAAACAGTGTGTATGTGTGTGTGTGTGTGTGTGTGTGTGTGTGTGTGTGTGTGTGTGAGAGAGAGAGAGAGAGAGAGAGAGAGAGAGAGAGAGAGCACTAGAGAGTGTTTGTGTTTAAGTCATAAACTAAAAATGGGACCATGAGGAAAAAAATGTTAAGGTAAGGAAGAAGGGGAGATAGAACTAGAATACATATGATATAGAAGTGGAATGAGGTCCACTAAGGGAAAAAAGGGGGTGAAGGAGAGGTGGAGTGAGCACAGGAAGAAGATCAACAAACGGAAAATATGAATTAAAAAGCCATCATGAGACTCTTTATGCATAGGAACTTAAGAAAATAAAGAAATAAAGCCATGAAACTAAAAAGGGAAGTGAAGACAAAAATTAAGGACACATTGAGATACACAATGGAATATTATTCAGCAATGAAAAAAGACAAAATCTTGACAATAAAAGGAAAGTGAGTAGAACTTAAAGTCATTATGGTAAGAATGTTAATGCAGACTCAGAAAGACCAATTTCCTGGTTTATCTCAAATTCGGAATCCAGATCTAAGTGTGTGTGTGTGTGTGTGTGTGTGTGTGTGTGTATGTGTGTGTGTTGAAAGTTAAAAGAGGACCATGAGAGTGACAGAAGAAGAGAACATAAGTGTGGGAGAACAAAGGAAATCATGTGACAAGAATGTGGAAGCAAGAGTATTTGAGAGTCGAAGTGGACCAGCAAGGGAGGAAAGAGCAAAGAGAGGGAGCCAAGAGGGCAGGATGAAGGATGAAGCACTACAGCACACGTATATGAACAAATGAAACCATCATGTGGTTTGCTAACAAAAAATTAATTTAAACAACAAAACCTAATGCCCATAGCCTGATCTTTAGCATGTTGTTCTGTGAGGCTCCAGGAGAGTCTTGCTCACACAGCACATGAGGCTTTTCACAGTGTGTGAATGGACAGTTCACTGTCCTGAAATTTTCATCCTTTTCCACAGATGTCTTGTTACACAGATACCAGTGTAACACCAGCGATTGGTATATAGCAAGAATTTTTTGACCTCCCAGGACATGATCCAGTTTCTGAGTCAACTCAGTGGCTGTATGCTAGGGGCTACTATGACTATACTCCCCCGTAGCAACCATAAGAGGTATGGTCACAAATATCCAGTGGATGAGTAACCCTGGGCTTATTAAAATCCATCTGGAGGATGTTCATCTTATAAACACCTTGAAGGAAAATTGTCTTCACCCAGGAATGTTAGAAAACAACAGCTCAAGGAAAGAATTAGGGTATAGTACAGGAGAGAGGGGGGATAGGGAGAGGGAGGTGAGAGGAAGAGAGAGAGAGGGAAGGGTAGGGAGAGAAGGAGAAAAATGGTAAGAGAGAGAGAAGGGAGAGGGAGAAGGGGGAGAAAGAGAGAGAGGAGGGAGAGACTAAGAGAGAGAGGAAGGAGAAGAGAGAAAGGAGGGAGAGGGGGAGAAAGAGAGGAGGGAAGAGAGAGGGAGAAAGGAAGAGAGAGAGAGAGAGAGAGAGAGAGAGAGAGAGAGAGAGAGAGAGAGAGAGAGAGAGAGAGAGAGAGAGAGAAGCAAAGGAAGGTGCTGGGTAAGGTGAGCTCAACTGGTTTGTGTTGTCCAGGAAGTCCCAAGGCAGAGCCCAGGGATGTTCACTCACCAAAAGTATTACAAAGAAGACCAGCACCTCAATCCTGTTTTGTTTAGTAGGGTTAGTACCTTAATCCTGTTTTGTGTGGGTCAAGTTTCATCTCTGGGGCAGCTAATTTTCTCAGTTACTTAACATTCAGAACGAATGCCAAACCGCTTAGGTATCCGGAAATAAGATGACTCACTCAAGGCCATATGTTGAGCTGAGAACCAAGTATCAGAGAAAGCAGAACATTTAAGGAGATCTAAAAAGAGAAGCAGGCAATGTTTTCCAAAAAGTAGCCCTTGTTTCTGTCTATTCACCAGCCCTTTCCTACCTACTTATCAGGAAAGATATTGCCCCACAATGTGGGCTCATTAGGTTGTTTGTGTGAAAAATTAGAAGCATATTACATCATAATTCATGTCCATGGAGCTTTGGACCTTGATAGCATAGTACACAGATGTGAATAAAAGAACCAAGATGGCTTAAGATTTTCAGCTATATATGAGGTAATGATATATGGGTTGCCACCTTCTCCTCAGCTTCTAGAATCACCTGACTCAGGCAACAAGAGAGTGAAGAAAAGACAATACAGATAGAAAGGTTGGGATCAGTTAGACTAGGCTCTTTGATGGAGAAACCTCAGTCTACCCCCACTCAGGCACAGCCTCTTTATTATTTATTATACGCAATCGAACAGGAAGATGAGTTGTTGTGTCAGTTGCACAAGAAGGTGGTGATGTTATAGACAGATATACAAGGAGGCTGAGATTTTATGTACAGATGAACAGGAAGGCAGGCTTAGCTAATCTTGGTAAGAGCATTCTCTGTAAAAGGGCAGTCTTCAGGTGACAACATGGGATGGGGGTGTGAATTACCATATTCAGTGTTTGTTTCCTTCCCATACTGTCAATGTTTACTCACAGGCATGAGAAGTGCTTTGTCATCCTTCTAAGCCTTACCTAGGGGATGGTTTTGCCACTCCAGTGGCACTGAGCCATTTGTCCTTGACACGGTGTGCCCATGTCAAACAATACACATTCACTCAGGAATTTGCTTGGTTCCTACAGTGGATAACTGAATCAAGTAAAATTTGATATGTTTCAGTTAAAGCATAATTTTCAAACATAATATCTGTCTCTTGAATGGCTTCATCCATTTTCATCAAAGCATACAGCCAATTTCTCCATCACAGCCTATAGACCTGACCAGTAAGCTCAACAGATTCCAGATAGTCTAATATGAGTACGTATCTTCATGCAGCTTGTGAGCCAACTTAGACATGCCCAACTTAGCCATATTTTGTTCATTTAAATTACAAATAAATGGCCCTAGCATTCTTAACATTCCTAAGAACCAAAGTATTAGTGAATACCTACTACAACATACATAATATATACATACATAATATATACATACATAATATATACATACATAATATATACACTCATATGTGTATACATACATACTGTATATATCATATATATCGCTTATATCATATATACATGTGTGTATACATATGATGGGCATATATATTTATATGTATTCATATATGTGTGTATATACATACATATATACATACATATATATTTATATATACATCTATACATACATATGTATATATACACACTAGTGTAACTATGGACATTTAATTCTAGTATGTATTACACTTTTACCCCAGCAGCAACTGACACTGAACACAATTTATATAAACTGAATTTATATAAACAATCACAATGCCATTAGTAGGTACATTCCTTCCCAAAGCAATGTGTTCCAGAAGCATGGTGGGTGACTCATTGCTGCCCCTTTTTAATTTTACAAGCATAAAGGGATTAATATCTTTAATTTACTACATTTTAAATCCACAAAACATAGCCATGTGAGTATGAAACACTAATGGAATTATTTGTTTTCTTTATTTATGACTACAAGCACAATGATTTAAAACCGTTTTGAACAGAATCACAATTCAATTCTCTATGAGTATGACTCCCCTCCATATACACACTGCCTCTTTCAAAATCTGCTATGTATTTTTACTGTGTTTCATGAGGATAACATGGTCATAGGACATGCTCTTTTGGGGTCATTCAATTGTTTTTATTTTCATAAAGACAATTACAATACGTAGGACTAATCATAAGTATAACATACTAGGTGTGGTGGCACACACCTTTAATCCCAGTGCTTGGGAGGCAAAGGCAGGTTATCTCTGTGAGTTCAAACCCAGCTTAGTCTACACAGTGAATTCTAGGATAGCCAGGGCTACACAGAGAAACTCTGTCTTGAAAAATGAAATAAAACAAAACAAAACAGGTAGGTATCAATTTAGCTAGATACCATTTAAATAATATGCCCGGTGAGTAGATTTCTTTCTGTTTTCTATATAGCACCTCCGGGGTGGTTAAAGAGTCAGTGTGCCTCATATAAAATACTGTTTAAGACTTTACTCCAATCCTGAAGTAGTCTTCCCTTTAGCCCATGCCCACATCATCCACCTACCTTTTTGTTCACTATGGAATAATGATGTGAGGAATAATTTTAGAATTTAGCTAAGAGAAATATCTTGGTCACCTCAAGGTTGGATCCTTTGCTATCTTGCTGATACCTCAACTACCATACAATTTGTATGAGTGATTGATACATTCAGGTTAATTATTTCTATTTCCATGGATTTTTTATATCCTCTCCTCTGCAGTGATGAGTTTTGAATTGTGTTAAGTCACTCCCATATCAATTTGATATATGTAATTTCTACACCCTAATCACATTTTGCTGTGGGAAACAACTAAGTTAAAACCAACCTTCCGGGAAATGTGTCTGGGATGTGTGTTGTTAACCATGTTCAGTCAGTAGACGGCTTTGACAACCCAGTTTATGGCTTCTGCCCAATGACAATATTGAATAATAGATGCATATTTAATATGGTTATTACCTTAAACAAGAAGATCTAGTAGCAGATAAATAACTACTATAATTCCTAAGAGATACTATAAGCCAGATTCTGAGATAGCAGCAGTATGATAAGGTGGCTTAAGTACTGGCGGCAGAAATCACAGGTGAATTAATATGTCTGTGGTTGTGCATAAGTGTAGGTAACAGAAACGTGTGGTCTGATAGGCCGGGGTATGCCTGAAATTCTTGCCCTTGAGAAGTGAAAGGCAGGGAGATTGGGAATCCGAGATTATCTTCACATACAACATAAGTTGTGGTCCAGCCTGGGCTATGTAAGAGAGAAAGAGATGAATGTTGGGAAGAGGAGGAGAGGGAAGGAAGCTAGGGCAATATTCTGGATATATATAAATTTATATCTTAGAAATAAAATTAAAATTTGTGATCTTAAAAGGAGATAAGTCTCAGAGAGTTGTACAATTACCATTAGCTATGTTATACTCCAGTTTGTTTTACTTCAAACCCCCAAAAATATTGTGAACTTAGTGAAACAATTGCTAAAATTAAATGTTTTTCAGCTCAGACTTGATTTCTAGTACCTCACTGGCTTTTTCAAAGAGTAGAATGTATTCAATTTCATCTATTAAACTTCAGAGAGGGTACAGTCTGTAGAAGATCCCTTGCCTTCTAAAGCCTTCCACTTGCAGGTGTTAGGGTATTTAGCAAGAATATATTTGATATATAACTTCTGATTTATACAAATTGTAGTAGACATGTGCCCGGAGAACTAGATTAAATTCTGTTCGTTAAGTCTGAATAGAGGATTCACATTGCTGAAAGAAATAAATATATCTTTCCATATTAATATCGGTGTTAAAAGAAAATTACAGGTACACCTAACATGACTGTGCAAATTAAAAAAAAAAGCAATTCAAATCAGCAGGTGACATTTCTCTTTTAGTCTATAGTCTGTAGTTATAAGCTGAAAAATTCTTTTATCTATAGTCTCCCTTGCTGGTTATTCTTAGTGCTGCCTTCTAAGCAATTAGATTACATCATAAAAACAATTTAATGTATATTTGGGAAATATCAGCACCTTATCAGACAGTGTGGTAGCATTCCTGAGCCATTGAATCAGGGAGACACCTTTCATCTGAACATCCATCCATCAAATCACCTCCGTGTGTCAACTCAAGGAGCTGTAATGTTTGCATGGACAGGAGATTCTATAAAAATCAACACCCATAAGACAGTTTCATGGCTCTTGTTTTTATGTGAAATGGAAAATTTAATTTAAATGCATGCTGGAGATGCTTGCATTTATTGAATACACAGGATATATAGTATGAATCTGATTAGCCTAACGTCTGCTCTGAGAGCATGCGGGCAGGGGTGAGTTTTGTGAACACACGGGATAGATTTGGGATTTTAATCTTTGTATATTACAGCAAGAGTGGTGAGCAGACCCTGGGAGAGATGTAGCAGAAACTGGCAGGAGGGAGAGAAGGATACAAGATGGGTACCCAAGAGAGCTTCAACAGCTGCGGAGCATCACCTAGGGAAAGGATGAAGTGCTAACAGTGACCCATATGCTAATTATGTCGGCATGAATCCAGACATCATATAATACCTCATAACGCATTCAAATGCTGTAGGGTAGCTTGGAAAGTAATGACATATTACTCCAGAGCCTGGTTCCTAACCATCATGTCATCTTTAGTCAGCTGCTTTTTATCAACAATATTTAAAAAAAAATACACTAAGTAAAGGTTTATGTAATTTCTAAGGTAATTTACTTCCAGTTTCCATTTGTAAGCTTACATAGATGAAATTCATGGAGATATCTGCCTGGAACATCTCTCTTCCTCCAAACATAACCAAACATGTTTTCTAATTGTGTTTTTTAAAGATTTATTTATTTATATTTTATGTGTGTTTTGCCTGCATGTGTCTGTGCACCACACAGAAGCAGTGTGCACAGTGGCCAGAAGAGGGCGTTAGGACTCCTCTTTAGCTGCCAGGCTCCTGCTGGGAGCTGAACCCTAGCAAAAGTAGCAAGAGCTTTGAACTGCTGAGCTATCTCTCCAGCTCTTCAGGTTAAAGAAACATTTATTATTATTATTATTATTATTATTATTATTATTATCATCATCATCATCATCATCATCATCATCATCATCATCATCATCATTATTTGGTGTGGAGATAAATTTTTCCGACAAAGACAACCTAAGAGAGAAGAGGTTTATATTAGTTCACATTTTAAGTCATAGTCCATTATGGCCGGGAAGTCTCTGTAGCAGGAGCTTGAAGAAGCAGGCCAGCGAAGTCAGCTTACTTTCTCCACTCTTCTTAATTTTGATTTCATTTTTAATTCATGTACCTGTGGCTTGTGTTGATGGTGGGGTTGGGGGAGGGGTGGTGTGTGTGTGTGTGTATGTGTGTGTGTGTGTATGTGTGTGTGTGTGTGTGTGTGCATGTGTGCGTGTGTGTGTGTGTGTGTGTGTGTGTGCGTGCGTGTGTGTGTGTGTGTGCGCACACACGCACTACAGTCTGTGTTTGAAGGTAAGCCTTTAGTTGGGATGCTATCATTATCTAAGCTAACTATATACCTATTTGTCTATTGACTGAGTTTGTAGTTTGATGTAACATCAGACCCTCCTCACTTCCCTGTGTGGTTTTGTTTGCAGGTGGTCCTGCTGTGTTGGGAGAGTGTGGAAACTTTGGAAGATAGGACCTAGCTGGCATTAGAAGTAAGAAAAGGGCATCTCCCTATCTCTCTCTCCCTCCCCCCTCTCCCCTCCACCCTCTGGCCCCCTCCTCTTTCTCTCTCTGGATGAGTTCTGTCTGTCATGAAATCAAGAAAAAACTCCTTCTCCCTATGCTTCTGCCACCAGGATATTCTTTCCAAGTGCGCAGAGCCAAGCAACCACAGCTAGGCCATCTGAGATCTTGATCAGAACTCACACTCCTCCCTTGCTATTATGTCAGGCACTTTGGTCTCTGATGAAAATAGTAGCCTATAGGTTATCCATAGATATAACATGGCAGAGGATTTTGCCTGTGTGTTTACTACTGTATCACTAATACTGAAAACAGGTTGTTGCCCTTAAGATCATCATTCCTTTTTTTTTTTTTTAAGATTTATTTATTTTATGTATATGAGTACACCGTTACTTTCTTCAGACACACCAGAAGACAGCATCGGATCCCATTAGAGATGGTTGTGAGTCACCATATGGTTGCTGGGAATTGAACTCAGGACCTCTGGAAGAGAAATCAGTGCCATCTCTCCTGCCCAGATCATCATTCCTTAATAAATAGTGAGAGCATCCTCACCCCCCCAGCAGGGATTCCCTCTTTCTCAATAGCATCAACAACATATCTTGATAAGTCAGGGGCATACAGGTTGAGGGGATCCTCACTAAGGAACCCTAATCTCTTTCAGGTGAGAGCTCTTCCTAAGTAACTTTGTGCTACTTAAATTAGAATTGGAGATGCTATGTTTGATATTTTTGTCTTATGTATAGATGTTAGGAATATATGAAAATGTATCTCAATTTTAACTGCCCAATAACAAAGTAGAGAATGAAAAAAATACCAATTCCAAGCAAGCTCTTTTTTTTTTTTTAAAGAAATAAATAATTAAAACCAACAGGCAAAATGGGTACTTCCCGGCTAGACCTGAAATGAAGTTGTGGGGTTTCACCATTGATCACAGCCTCCTTCCAAACAGGAACTACAAGGTTGTAATTATTCTGAGAGGACAAGTTTCAAACAGCTTCTCCTGCCAATACAGCCGATTGAGGTGATAGATGACTTCATGACTCGAAAGGGCTTCAGGGCGTCAATAAGTCTTTTGCCTGAATCTGTTCCATGGCTGATGAAGTTTCACACTTCCTCAAGATCTCAATTTAGGCACCAAATACTGTTGGCAGAGTTCCTTAATATGTCTATGATGATGAGGTGCTGAATGGCATCCTGTCGATATGTACATAGATATAACTTAGGCTCATATTCTCTTCTCAAACTTGTCTCTGCTTGCAAGCTTAATTCACTCGGCAGTAAATAAAACAGGTGGATTTTCAGAACATCAAGCTGACTTCTCCCAAATAGCATTTGACCCACAGAGGGGGAATTCCTCTAGGAAAATGGCATTAGCATCAGCAGCAAGTGGCTGCATCAGGATAAAGGCCCTAGTCTAAGTGGATGAAGTAACTTTTTGCCTGTCTAGAATCACACATGCATCCTTTTGCTACATGTCCTTCTTCCTTGAATGTGGACTAATGACTATCGGAAATAGCAACCCAAATAATTATAGCTATCAAGGACCTTCACAAGCTGTTTGGAGTTTTCTTTTTTCTTGGCAATAAAAAAAAAAAAATCCTACTTGCTGACCAAAAAGCTTGCTGAATGGACCTTCTGAGAAGCTCATTTATCTTCCATTTCATTGGCGTCTTCAGTGTATTTCTAACATTCATTCAGAGCAAAGGAATGTGTATGTTTCTTTCTTATATTCTTCCATTTCAAGTCTTAAAGGCTCCCCCCATCAGATATTCACCCTCCTCAATAAGGATGTGATTTCTCTGTTATAATACGGGTTCTGTCTCCCTCATCCCCACCCCAGTAACTGGAAGCGCATTGAAATCCTAGTTACATATTGCTTTCAGTAACTGGGAGCTGCTGGGCTAGAGGGTTTTTAGCTTTACCATTGTTGCCTGGGATTACGCCATGAATGCCAGACCATCTGTCAGGGAACTGCTGCCAAGAGTGGATATTTATCTGGCTTCTCTGTCAATTTAAGAGGACTTAGCAAGTTGGCCACCTGCCAGCAGCTACAGAACCAACCTTCAGAGGGATGACTGCCGAGAAAATGACTGGAATGGCACAATTTTCATCTCCCTTTTCATTTATCCAATTTCTGCACATCTGCACATAATGAAAGAGAAGACAAGGCAACCCCCTCTGCACCTCCACACCCATTCATAATGACTCTCTCTCCCCCTCCATCACTTTCTTCCTGTCCTAACCCCATCCATCAAGGTCCAGCAGAAATCAAAACCACAGCAGAACCACAGTATCCCTTCTACCTTTTGGGCTCTCCCTGCCCACTGGCTTCAAACATTTATTAAGTATCTACTGCACATGAGATTGCTAACTCCAGGTACTTAGCAAACTCTGCAGAGCTCCCAGACAGGAATGCAAAAGTAGCCATAATTCACAAGTCTTTTGGCAAGTGTCTTCCCTATAATATCCATGAAAAACTCACTGAAAAAAAAAACTGAAATGAGGAAGCGAGTTTATAATCAAATATAGGGTTGGGAGCAACACTCTCAAAAAGTATTTACTGAGTTTTACAATGAGGAGAGAGTGTAGACATAAAACAACCAGACACTAGAGTCCAGCCCTGTAGTCAGATGAATCCCATTTCAATTCAGAAAAGTTCTCAATAGGTAGTGGGGGTAACATTTCTGAAGGAATGATTTGAAATCTATGCACATTTGTAATTACCGGGTTATTTATTTTTTTCATTTCTCTGGAACATTAATAGGAGAACAAGTTTTACACAAGTTTCCATATAGTGTCATATTTAATTTACAAAGTCTCCTATTATTAGAGGCAATTTCTATTTCTGTGGTTACAGTTACCCATGATCAACTATGTGAAAAAATATGTATCAATTAGTCCAGAGTCAAACAATCCACAGGTTTTAAATGACGTGTCATTCTGAGTATCATAATGACATCATATGGTGTCCAACTCGACCTACTAAGGATGAGACCATCTCTTTGTCCAGTGTGTACATGCTGTAGCACTACCAGTACCAGCCACTGACTACCCAGAAGTCATCTTGCTTATCAGACCAGCTGTCCTGAGATCAAAGTGCTTATGTTCAAGCAACCCTTAGTTTATTTAGTGGTGGTTCAAAAATGCATGAATATTGATGCTAGAAATATTTTATAGTCTGTTTTATGATTATTCTGTTTTATTATTAGCTATTGCTATAAAACTCTTTACCTGATAAGTGTGTAAGTTAAACTTGATCTTACTATTTATGAGCCAGAAAACCATAGTACACACACATATATATGCTTTAATACAATATTGTACACGGTTTAGGGAATACACAAATGTTCATTGAGTTTATCCTACCACAGATAAAAAAGTAGATTATTGTCTTTAATTTTTATGGAAAGACTTTGGATGTAAACTCCAACTATAAATTTGGAAGATTGTCTTAGAAACAATTTTAGAAGACAAGACTCATCAGATATGGCATTTTAATGATAGGAGAACAACTTTCCAATGCCTTCTGGAAACATCTACTTAAGCTGAAAACAGGCCACTTCTTTCTGGGATTACATGCATGTATTTAAAGAGAAACATGGGAGACATCAGACCTGTCCCTCCTAGGCTGGAGTTGTGAGAAATTGTAATGGACACTGTAGAGTCAAGCTAGCTTACAGTTCTGACACTCAAAGAGAGCCACTGTTCCTGGCTTTGCTTGAAGTCTAGAAGGCTTCTCTGGGGAGCATGGTTGTGCCTGCTAAGAACATTCCATGGGCACATGAGGGAGAAGTGCTACTTAACATGGACTTTTATGCTCTGATAATATGGACTCTTAAAGGGAATTAAAAAATAAAACTCGTGAATACATTCCATTCCACGAATTTTCAGTTTATTGCTCAACAAAACAGCCTCAGTTTAGGACTTGTTAAAACATTTCCAAAAGCTTTAGATCTCATGAGATCTTTCCTCATGAATGATGGAATGTTGATGGACCCCGATTCCTGCAAATGTTGCAACGAAGGCAAAGTGACAAGACTCAGTAGAAAGGAGACATGGGGAAAATGATCTCCAAAATGGATACAAAAGGAGTAGAATCCCAACATATCAAATTGTGGGGACAAATCAGGATACAAAAGAACTACAAATGACAAAGTGGCATGCCTATGGAAGTCACCAAGGACCTTCAGACAAAAGGGATAAAATATCTCACAAAGTGATAACCAAGCAAGGAACAAACACAAAAACATTCAGGAGCTGTAGACCAAGAGCAGAACAAAGTGACAGTCACCTAGGAATATTCAAACACACACACAAAGGTCGATTTTGATGGGCTAGAGGAACAGTGTTAGACCTTCAAAACCAGACCCTCATTGGTAGAAATACAGGGAAGTCCTTCATCAGACTTTAGAGTAGAAATGAATTTCAAAGGTAAGCCAGAAAAGTCACCCAAATATTATCTAGCATCTAGCACTGATACAGTTACCTATTTATTAGCATTTAATAGATGTATATTTTATAATTCCTTTAGACCTGTTAAACTAAATATGCTTGCTCCATATACAGCCAATGAACTGGACATCACAGTAAATAAAATGAGTCAAATTAACAACAACAACTACAACAACAACAAACCAAATGCACAGACTTAATGACAATTAATTTCACTGCTCATTTGCATATGAAAAATACTAGATAAATGCTTTATCACAGTTTAGGCTCACAGGGACAAAGGCCATTTCATGTTAAGACATGTTTACTTGTTTCATCACAAGGAAATAAGTATTTTAAATCCTGCATTTATATCTTACAAGTTTAATTTTTATTATGTGGCTTATGGATGTATTCACATGTTTGTGCATACACAAGTGCTTTTGGAGGCTAGAGGTTAACATTAAGAATCTTCTTGAAGTGTGCTCTGCACCTTCCATTTCAAGATATATCTTTGAATGAGATGAGAGATCAGGGTTTGGTGAGGCTGGCTGTGCAGGCAGAGATTCAACTGCCTTCACCTCTTCAACACTGAGACTAAAGTAACACTCTACAGCACACAGCTTCTCATGTGCAGGTGAGAGATCCAAACTCCGCTGCTCATGCTTGGCCATGAGGCACTTTCCCAACAGAGCCATCTCCACAGCTCTCAGAAGTGCTTATAAACATGAGTAAAGGTAATTTTATACGAGTGACCCCATTAGTTTGTACCCCACAGCAGAGAGAGTTTGGAGTTCTGTAATTGAGAGTTGAGTTTAGTTTTTGCAGGAAGCACCCAAGCACAGTTTGATAAAAAGCAAACATGGCTACATGTCACAAGATGATGAGACATTTTAAACTGCCTAAAACTGTCATGTTGAATTTGTTGACAAGAATCACAGTATCTCTCTCCAGAGCAGAGAAAATGAATAATGAAAACAGAACTGCAGTAGAGAGGTCACCAGATGGGAAAAGACAAACACCTATTCCACAAAGCATTAACCCAGGTATTTCTAATAGCAAAAACTCCAAGAATTCTCCATGAAATAGTTTAACAAGTTCACTTAATTCTACAACATTCTCTAGTCCCATTCCACCCTACCATCACTTTCTACCTAACTCTACTCAAGTTATCTGCTTGATTTTTATTATCCCATAATTATCCCATAATTACTGAAACATCGGGGCTTCAGTATTCTAAGAGCCACGTGTGATGATGTGATGTTAATTAGAGCTGTCATCCTGCCTGCAATGCTTCATGAAAAGCATATCTATGGTGGCTCAAAAAGGATTTCGATCAATAAGGCTTTCAAAACCCTTATTTAGATTGTTGATGTAACTTTTTGATTGTTCTCTGTGTTGCTTCCCCTGATCAGTTCTTCAAAGACAGCCACCCAAGTCAGTGTTCACACTCCATTTAATCTTCATTCAAAGTGCAGAGTGTGGACCCATAGCTTCTGGATCCTTGAGATCTGTTGGAGGTGCAGATGCTCAGGACCAATTCTAGCAGGCCTTTATCAGAAGTGGCTTCAACAACAATTTCTCATGATTTTGTTTGTTGGTTGAAATCACCAATCATGGGCCTCAACAACCTGCCCTAGAGATTTCTCAGGCTACTGATCACCTACATCTCCTCATCTCAGAAGTTCCTATAAATACAAACAAAGGTAATTTTATACCAATGACACCATTAGGTTATATATTCAAAGTTTCTGTACTCGTTTGTCAATCTTAACTTTACAAATGGTGATGGGTGGCATGGTGGATTGAATGGGAGTGGTCCCACAGGTGCCTACATTTGAATGCTTAGTCTCCATTTTGTGGAATTGTTTGGGAAAGACTAGGAGTTGTGGCCTTGTTGGAGGAGGTGTCATTAGGGTTTTGAAAGATGAGTATCATCCCTTATGCATCTCTGCTTTGAGATGTAAGTTCTCAGGTCTTTTCACATGGACTCTAACTCTCCAGGACTGGAACCCTATTAAACACTTTGATTTACAAGTTGCCTTGGCTGTGATGTTTTATCACAGCAATAGAAAAGTAAGTCACTAAACAAGAAACAAAACAGACTATGAGAATAAATGAATTCATAATTTCCCCACTATACTATACCTGTGTTTCAGCTTCTGGTTATCTCATACACTCTGAAAGCTTTTACTATAATTCCCATCAAGTTATGCCCCTTCCACATCTCACTCTGGCTTCCACTGACAGCCAAGTTCAGACCTAGGTTCAGATTTTCAACGTGCTTATTGGTTACTTCCAGCTAGACAGTGCTGTCACAATTAAAAGGCAACTATAGCTAATTATCTCCTCCCTTTACAATGCTTTTGTTTTACTGCTCTAAGTAATAAGATTGAGTGCACCTACTGAAGAGACTTCCATGTGAGTGTACTAATCAGATTCATGTGATAAATCCAGTTCTAACAACATATTAGATTGCCCCCACCCAAAACCATCCAACTCTTCGAAATGAGATACCTCTACTACCAGTGTGTACTATGTTCTATCTCAGCATACCTTTTTGAAATTGCATTGTGGTATTGTATTTTATTGTTTTGTGGTGTGAATGTATGTACATGTATTATATATATATATATATATATATATATATATATATTGCACACACACACTACACACACACACACACACACACACACACACACACACACACGTTTGCAAGGATACAGAGGCCAGAGGTGGATGTCAAGTGCTTTCTCTCTCATTTTGCCTTATTCCCTTAAGACAAGGTCTCTCACAAACCCAGAAGTCCCTCATTTTGACAACAGTGACTGACCAGTAAGCTCCCAGGATCCATTTATCTCTGCCTCCCAATGCTGGAGTTAAGACAAGTGTAGCTATGACCAGATATTTGCTGGTTGCTAGGTATTCAAACTCGAGTCCTCACACTTTTCTCACCTACTAAGCCATCTCTCCCTAGCCATGATGTTCTCACCTACTAAGCCATCTCTCCCTGGCCATGATGTTCTCACCCACTAAGGCCATCTCTCCCTAACCCTTGAAAATGCATTTCAATATCCATGTTTTTGGCTGTGTAGGGCCCTTGTATCATCAACCTAACAAATATATAGATTTAACAATGAACTAAAAAGTCCAAGGACCTCTAAATTTTAATGTATGTTACTGGGAAATCTAATTTTCCAAATTACTTTGGAAGCAATAATTGAAGCTTGGGCCTTAATTACAACAAAATATATAAATAAATATTTTGCTACTTTGCAGCCATGCGAGCATATTCATATCCCTAGGTGGAAAGTTTTGTTTACATTCATATTATTGCTACTTGTGTTTAATTCCCAGAGACTGGGGAAACCTGATCTATTTTACAGCTGGGAAGGCACTCAATCGGATTGAACATTAGCCCACTCAGCACACTTAGGCGCTTGCTCTTGAATTTCAAAGGAGCTAAAATTATGCTTGAAGTGAAAGCTGAATACTATATTATCTCTTTTATTCCACCTCGAAAACATATAGGAAGCGGAAGAGTGAAGGAGAAGAGTGAGCCAGGCTGCATCTCCATCCCAGGAAAAGAGAGACATTGTCCCTGCCCGTAGACAAGCCAGGTGTGAAAGAGTTTGGTAGGTTACATTAGAAAATTTAAATTGAAAATTGTCTTTGATTGAAAAAGAGAAATCCATTAGCACTTTCTCTAAGATGGTATGATATTATGGTAAAGAGTAGACATTTTAAAACTGTATTTTAAACGTCTTCCTTTCCCTGAGGTGAATGCTGAACCAGTAGGTGTAACACACTAAATCATAAAAGGGTCGTGGAAAACCTCACCTGGTTCCTGGCTTCCTGAGGAAGATTCTGGATGAACCCTCAACAAACTCTCACATGGAGACTCTGTCTCCCTGCCTCCCAGAAGTTGCCTATTCCCCTGGCCTTCTGCCTTTCTGGCTTCTGCTTCTCACAGTGTTCACTTCCCACAGGTGACCATCCCTACTGGCTTTCCTCCAGCCTATCAAGCAAGGGAAAGAAGAGTATCCAAACCCTTTTTGTTTGTTTGTTTGCTTGCTTGATTTGTTTTTGTTTTGTTGGGGGTGGGGGCAGTTGAGACAGGGTTTTTCTGTGTAGCCCTGCCTGTCCTGGAACTCACTCTGTAGACCAGGCTGGCCTCGAACTCAGAAATCCGCCTGCCTCTGCCTCCCAAGCGCTGGGATTAAAGGCATGCACCACCACCACCCAGCATATCCAAGCCCTTGACTCAAGTTCAGTGTCTACCAGTGCCGGTGGCTGGTTCAACTTTGCTGTGGATGCTCACAAGCCAGGCTGATGCTCTTGACTTAGGGGGGGTGTTGAGGACATATGGAAATACACAACTGAAATGACTCGTTTTCATTAGCTTCTGAGACTTTGGTGAGTGGGGTCACAGCAAGTACTAGCTTTTTCTGTTCTGTGAGTAGACTGATTTGGAAACTGCTCTTTTAAGAGGTAATTTTGGAATGTATGCTTTGATTGGAGTAAAACAGTCCACATTCTCTTCTATAAGATGAAATCTGTGTGGAAATTGTTTGTCTGTGTATATCACCAGAGAGCTCACTGTTTAGAATGACAGTGTACCTGCTGAAATTTGATGAAAACTACTTGGTGCCTTTTATAGCTGCTTTATGATTCTTTGCTAATTGCACAGTATCACAGATTTAAGGGAAAGAGGTTTATCTTGGACCAAAATTTTAGAAGTCCAGGACGGAGACTTGCTCTGCTGAGACTTGCTTGCTGAGTCCTATGTTCAGGGTATTCCCATCCTGGGAGGAAGGAAGCATGCATGTGCGTATCCCCCCACTTCTATCTCTCTCCTTATCTTTCTCAGTTTTATCATATGTGTGTGTGTCTGTGTCTGTGTCTGTGTCTGTGTGTGTCCGTGTGTTGTGTGTGTGTGTGTTCAGGTGCACATGGGGTGTAGGATACATGGCATTCACTTTAGGGTTTTTGCTTTGTTGTTGGTGGGGGTTTGTTTTTGTTTGTGTAAGTATGGATGTTTTCCTGTGTAAAGGTCTGTACTACATGTGTGCCCAAGAGGCCAAAAGGGCATGTGATTCCCTGGAACTGGAGCTACAAATGGTTGTAAGCTACAATGTAAATGCTAAGAATTGAACCTGGGTCCTCTGGAAAAGCAGTAAATGCTTTTAACAACTAAGAAATCTCTCTAGGCACTCCATTTTCACTTTGAAACAGGGTCACTCATTGGTTTGGGGCATGGCTAGGCTGGATGGCCAGGAAACACCTGCCTCCACCTCTCTAGGGCTTGGATTATAAGCACAGAACCACCAAGCCCAGCTTTGCTCATTAACTCAGGTCCTCCATTTTTAAGGCAAAGACTTTACCAAACGAGCAATCTCTCTAGTCCCTACCACCTCTTTGAGATAGGCACTAATATTCAAATATGAAGGCTCTGCTCTGAGGGATATATATTACCCAATCTTCCTCCAAAAGCCACTTCTAAGCCTCTTGGTTAGATTAATTCTACCTTCATACTTCACAATATGGATCCAACCTGAACAACAGATATAAGAAACCAGTCTTGTACAAACCACTGGATAACGATAGTTATGGTCCCAGACAGTAGAAAGGAAGGCATGGCTGGGGTTCACATAGTCAGACTAACTGAAGAGATAAATGGCTACTCCTCAGAGGTCTCCTTAAGAACAGGCTCCGAAGTCCCAGATCTCTACTGCTGTCAGAATTAAATCATGTCTATATTATTGTATAAATTCTGGCAAAATGAAATTAGCAGCCACAGAAGGATGAAAATCCAGGAGACTGGAGTGTGCAAACTATTTAAAATGGGCAAGTCAAGGTAGAAGCTAGGGGGTTTACTGAAGAAGAGAGAGGAGGGATAGGAACTGACTTCAGCTAAGCTGAATTGTGTTAGAACTGCTGCTCTGTAGGGGAAGCCTTCTCCTCCTGGAGAACTCTGTAGGTTGGTAAGCATTGCTCATTTCCTGGCTTTCATAACTGATATGGTTGTATAGACTGAGAACATTAAAGAAACTGAGTGTGAAGTAAATGCATACTCTGGCCCAGCTCTGCAGCTTCCCTTTCCATTGCCAAGCAGCTCTTGACTGCAGTATAATTTTATACTTGTAACAGGACACAACCCAGAGCAAGATGAATACACACTCAGCACTAATCTAGATTCCTGTCTATAAATCTAAAATGAGTGCAAATCTAGGACATTTTAAACCATCTCTCATTGAGACCCTTCTTTTTTGTATTTGTAAATTAAATGCAAACTCTTCTGAGACCCTGTATTGCTCTTCTGGAAGATAGTTGAGTTTCATTCTAGAAGTTACTACTGGTATGTATATGAATGAGTACACATTCTCCTGTGGCCTCTCAGGTCTCTTGATGAGGGAAATCTCAAGCTAATTACCAATAAAATGGATTTGTTGTATATGTGTTTATACTCTTTAGCCATCAAAATAAGTGAAAGAAAATTACTAATGAACATAGCATGCATCATGAAATGTTTATTGCCTGTAAGTGTTATTGTGGCTAAATTGATCATGCCTGTGAACATTTTACCATATACATATGTACATATGTATATTTATATACATATATGGTATATATATCATATGTATGATATATATCTATGTGTATATATATATATATATATATACACTTAACTCACTTAAAACAAATTTCAATACTCTTCAAAATAAAATTCCAGACACTGAGTAATTGGCTTTCATTATGGTTTCCTTAATTAAATACTTGTTAAGTAGGTTATTAGTGATCACTAAGTGAATCTATAAAGGAACTTGTAAGGACGTGGAACTTGCCATGTAATGGGCTCTCTATTCATGGTTATTACTACTGCAAGGAGCAGGGGATGATAGATAGGTTGCATTTTGCTTAATGTTTGCTTTGAGGTATTTTATTGTTCTAAATAGGTAGTAAATGTCCATTTAAAAAGAAAAGCAATCGTCAGCAAGCTGCATAAAAAATAACTGGAGGACTGTCTATATTTCTCCCAGTTTTAATCAAGTAAGCGAAAGCAATCATCCTCAATCATGCTGTGCAGCAGCATCACTACCGAGTGGAGCCAAGCTGACTCCTGTGTAAACCACAGCAGGGCACAAGAGAAGCAGGCCCTGAGAACCAGTGCATAGAAGCAACTTGCAAACTCACAACCAAAAGAGCTCTCTCTCCCTCTCTCCCTCCCTCTCTCTCTCTCTCTCTCTCTCTCTCTCTCTCTCTCTCTCTCTCTCTCTGCCCTGCTTTCTTTCTCCAACTCTCTACCTCTCCCAAATTCAGGCTGATTTCAAGTCAAATGATTTTCAAGTTGAACAGAATAGAATGATCATAGAAGGCTGTGCACACCCAATGCAGTATCTACAGCTATACTGAAAATCTCACTTTGTTTTTACTTTGAGGACACTACCTAGGTGACACCCAAATTATACCCTTTAAAAAGCTAAATTCAAAACACAAATCTTTAAAACATAAATACTCGTACCTGAAGCTTATATTAATGTATTTGACTGGATCTATGCTGTGAATGTCTTTTACACGAACTCAACAACCTCAGGCACAGTTTTATGGCAGAGAGCTAGCAACCAACTTTCAATTCTACAGAATGGCAGGGCATGGATAATTCTGAGCAGAGAAAGACAAATGCTATTGGCAGCCTTCTTTTCTGAAGCATTGGAGAACTTGGTAGAGACGCACACATTTTACTGAGAAAATACCAGAACTAGATAATTAGAGAATTGAGTTAAATATGAGGGTTGTAACTAGAAAAGAGAGTTCCCACTACACCACTACATAAGTTTTCCTCTGCTTGTTTACAATACAAGTAACATAAGGCTGATTTTCATTAAGGGATAGTATTATATAAGACTGAGAAAGCATCACTGATTTCTTTCCTTTTTTATCAATTCAAGAGGAACTAGGTTATCTGTTTTTCTAATAAATGGACTTATGGGCCTATGAGATGGTTCATCAGGTACAGGAGCTTTCTGTGCAAGCCTGGGAACCAGAGGTGGAGCTGCAGAACACATGCACAGGTAGAGGAGACCGACTCTGCAAAGTTACCCCTCAGTCTCCACATGTGTGTCATGGCACACCGTTCATGTGCACACATCCAATCCAATAACAGTATGTCATTTAAAAATAAATGGCACTGTATTTAAATATTTCCAAATATCACGTTTAAATCTCATCAAGGGAATGAATAATTGATAATCTTGGCAGGATCTTCTCTGTTCATGAGCTATTTCAGCGGAAATTGATATTGCCATTGCAAGTGTACAGAAAACAACTCATCAGGTCATTGATCAATCAGTGTCTAGTCAGTTGACTCTGCTGAGTGATGGTCACCATCAGTCTCCAAACTGGTGCTGAGACCTAAGAATAAATACAAAGAAACAGCTCTCCTAATCTTCTGGGATGCTGTGGCATGAATGGGCAGCAAAGTGCTGGGGGTGGGGGTGGGGGGGTCAAATGCTTTTGACAAGAGAATTTCAGCTAGAAAGAGATTGCAGGAAAGGCTTGGCAGGAAAAGTGATGTCCAAACATTAGGAATGAGTTAGCCAATGAGTTGGAGAAAAGAATTTACTTTGCAATAAAGTAAAGGCAAACTCATGTAAACAGAGTAAGAGGTACAAGGAAAACAAACACCACAGAGCTAACAGACATTTTGTGAAAAGATTAGGTAGGTATCAGTATTATATGAGATTATGGCCAGATGATGACTCCTCTCAAGTAGTCACTGAAATGGAAACCCTTGATAGAGAAATATATCTTTAAAGGAACTCTTTAAAAATAAGAGCAAAGTTAAACGCATGATGATGCTTATGTTACAAAATGGCTTTGTATCTTAAGAGAGAGGAGAACTCATGAAAGAATAGTAGTGAATGGCAGATGGCATGTGACGGTCACAGGTGTGCACAGTGAGAGGCATCCTGATACCATAAGCAGGTTAGAGTTTTTTCAGTGCGCTATCCAAGTGTTGTGGGGGGGGGGGGGTTCTATCGTTGCAATGAAAACACTATGGGGGGAAAAAGCAAGTTGGGGAGGAAAAGGTTTATCCAGCTTACACTTGGAGATCATAATCCATCATTGGAGGAAATCAGGACAGGAACTCAAGCAGGGCTGGAACCTGGAGGCAGGAGCTGATGCAAAGGCCATGAAGGAGGTGCTCCTTACTGGCCTGCTTCTAATAGCTTGCTCAGCTTGCTTTCTTATAGAACTCAAGACTATCAGCTTAGGCAAGGCCCTCCCCAATTGATCACTAATTAAGAAAATGCTTTACAGCTGGATCTCATGGAGGCATTTCCTCAACTGAAGCTTCTTCCTCTCTGATGACTCTAGACTGTGCCAAGTGGACAAATCCAGTACACCAAGCTTTGACAGTCTTGGGTAGGACTTTTCCTGAGCAGCAGGTAACATGCTACAGGTATATCATCTGATATACTTAAGAGATAAAGAGCTGCATCATTTGACTGATGGATCAACAGAAGTGGAGAGGGCCTGGTTTGATGCTAATGTTTGACAAACAGGTTTATGGCACTGGTAGTCCATCATATAGAAAATACTGGAAGACACAAAGCAGCATAGAAACCTGTAGAAGCATGCATTATTTAGGTGAGACTCATATGAACATGAAAGATGAAATTAATATTTACAAAGACCCAGTAGCAGGTCTACAGTATGCATTAAAGCAAATCATCACACCTGCCACCTGGTCCTCTGCAAAGACAGATTTTTGTGGGAAAAGCACGGTTTAGCATTTAACCATGCTGGCTGTAAAAAAGTAGTTAACTCTCTCCTATGATTATACTCATTTCCATTAAACAATGAATTTGTTACTCACACTAGAACAGAAATAAACAGATGTTGGCCATTCCCCTTTGGCGATGTGACTTGATGAAATGTTCACACCATGCTAGGGTAGGAGGAAAGTGGGGTAAGACAAAGCACAAATTTGGATTGCATGGGGGAATTTAGGAGGTATTACTATTGATAGCTATTTGAATTCCTTTTCCTGTACTTTATTAATTTTTGTTGTCTCAAAATATTTCCATAATTTCATCTGGAGTGTTGTAGTTTCACCATTATTATCTTTGGTGAGTGAAGGGTCAATCTGGGACACAGCTAGAAATGAGTGGTTTGGGAAAAACAGAGATGATCTCCTCGGCTTAGATTAGTTTGGACATTAAGTAAAATGGACCAGTGTAGACCAGTTAGGTGAAATGAATGACACGGAACAATATGTGCTAGTGTGACAGACACCCTTCCTCAAGAGCCTCCCAGAGAGCTGGAAAGTTGGAGCTCCACTTAAAAGGTCTAATGTCTTCTAGCTTTGAGATAAGAGCTCAACCTATTTTTGGCTGTATGTTAAAGAAACATCTAGCATTTGACAGTGTTCTGAACTGGTCTGAGGTCTGTCCCACTTTCACAGAACTGCAGAGATCTCGGAGGGAGATTCCACATCTTTTCCCATTTCTATTGTACTAATAGAAACAATCTACATGGTGAAAAAATTTGTTTCTCTCTCTCTCTCTCTCTCTCTCTCTCTCTCTCTCTCTGTGTGTGTGTGTGTGTGTGTGTGTGTGTGTGCTACAATTTGATTTTTCAAATTAGTTGCAATTTCATGTGTACAGTGTTGATGGCATAAGAAAAACATTTCCTTCAAATATATACCCAAGGAAGTTTGTATTACTTTTGTAGCTTGACTTCCATTTCTAAGCCTCAACTTTTATGATGAAATTTTTAGAAAGAAATGAATTGCCATGAAGAAATTTTTTAGAGGCATTTGAACACTGTATCAATTTCATACATCATAAAATCTCAACCATGATAAAGCAAGAGTGCGTTAAAATCTCTACTAAGAAAGACATCAGGAAAACTGAGAGAGTTTCTTCTCTTCTACAGATCAAAGACGGGAAGAGATCTGGACAGAAATTGTGACGCCATTCCAAAATAATCACCACATTCCTCTCACCCATTCATCCACTGATGGGTACACTTAGATAGATTTTATTCCTTGGTTATTTTAAATCATGTTGGTATGGATAGGAGAGTGCCAATCTCTCTTTGTCTTACTGATTTCATTTTCCTTGGATATATACACAGCTGTGAGATTGCTGGATCATATGATAGTTTGATTTTTAATGTTTTGAGCAATTGATCTCCTATTTTCTACAGAAACTGTATAAATTTATATTCTACCAACAGTATGCAAAGGCTCATAGGTAGATCTACAAGGTATTCTGTTAGGT
>JADRCD010225555.1:12276-22471 GCA_019843815.1 Montemys delectorum | reverse complement strand
CTGAGAATAAAGTCACTCACTCAAGTCAAATAACTTTGACCATAGCAGAAAGTCTGTATTCAAAAATCGAGCCTACAATTCATTTCTTGGTACAGCAGAACTATCAACTCTCAGCTTAGTTACAATGGAGGTAAAATCCTTGCCTTTTTCTTGTATTTCTGAATTTATTTATTCAGTGAACTTTAGATTTAGTCATGATTATATGTATGACATTAAAGTATAGCAGTTATTCTTATTAGCTTGTTTCCTTAAACTACACATAAAACCACAATATTTATTTTGAATTATATTGACTACATTTATTTCTATGCTATATTTGTATAATTTATACACAGAATATACCTGCCTTTCTTTCACACTTTAATCTAAAATACAATGTTTTTTTCCTTTGTGAAGCAAGGTCTTACTGCAGCGCTGATGGGCCTCTGACTCGAGCATTCTGACCTCCCCTCAGATGCCCTGCTTTCAGCTTACTCTTCTAAGTGTTGCAACTATAGGCACCCGGCTAGCATACCTAGCTCATGTGAATATTATTCTTATTTATTTGAGGAAAGAAAAATAGAACTAAATTGCTTTATTTCTAAGTATATAACTTAGTAGCCATGAGTTAGAAAAGACTTTCCTGTGATAGAGAAATTCTTGGTAGCGTATATTCTTGTCCTATTTTGGTGGGACTAAGCTGAAGCTAAACTGTACACATGAGAATTGAACTTACTCTCTTTTTTTCCATACAACCGTTCTTAATTTTCCTCATCTTTCAACATGTCAGTTACACCAGATACTTTTAGAACGTTTATTTTCTTTTACCATGTCAAAGCTGAAAGTCCTGTAGCTTGACTGTTTCTTACTGCTATGACAATGAGATAAAGAAATCTCATCTCTTCTTTACAGTGCCCCAGGTAGGTCTGGGAGCATGAATGGCTGTTCCGGTTACATTTAAAGTAGGGCCATCCTCCTTCACTGCCCTTGACAACAGCAGCTAAGGCTCTTTCTCTGTACCTCCTCAGACTGCAGAGACAGAGGGCCTTGGAGAAACAAGATGGGATTATTGCAAAGTTTATACAGTTGGAATGCAAATATAACTTGGTATATATTTGAATCAAATTGAATATATTTCGTTTGAATTGAATTGAATATATTCTTTGAAGCACACAGAAGCACATATTCTTGTCTTGGAATTCTGGTACCAGAATTTGTAATGACATGCAAAGAGTGTTTTCTGGACTGGCTCACAGAGTTGCATCAGGCCACGGTTTTCAGTCAGGTTAAGTGGTAGGGATGATGCATTTGCAGATGAGATGCTTTACAGAATAAGAATGCGCCTTGACACATGCTGTATGATTTAGTCATCACCATTGTCATGCCTCAGTACCTCCAAGATGAGGCTCATGGAGAAAGATGTCTCTCTGAGCTTTCCTGCTGTTAGAAACTGATGATGCTGGGTTTGTATGAACATGCTGACCACCCTCTCTATCCTCTGTAGGTTACAGCTCTATAATTGTTTCAGCTAAAGCTAAACTCTTGGTGAGCCAGGCAGGGATGCCATCCAGCTCGTTGTTGTTGTATAAACTTTTGTGAATGATTAAAAAGGGTAGGGGTCAGCCATCAATTACAAGCTATTACTCTGGGGGATCTTTCCCTTCTTGTTTCCCCTTCTGCCTTTCTGCCTCCCGAACCTGTCCTCAGGTGTATCTTGTTCTTCCTTCATTCTTCCTGGGAGAGTGTTTGGTGCTGCTGGAGTGCAGAGACCACATCACACAGTATGCTAAGGAATTGTGTTGAGGTCATGAAAACTGACATGTTAGGAACGTACAGTGTATCCCTGCAGCCTGGTGACCCTGGAGAGACAGTGATGTCACCAGGCCCAAAGATATTTTGCCCAGGAACTTCCTCTTCCATGGGAAGAGTGCTCTTTATTCTATTTAGATCTGCAGCCAATTTTAGGATAAGATCTAATGATACCAGAGAACCCAGAGTTCCACAGTTTAAATAGTAATGCTATGCAAAAGCACCCTCCACATTGACACATAAAATTAACCATTCAAGCCAGATTTATTTTTAATCCCATCTTGTTTGGCTGATCCTTTTCTGTATGTGTTTTTTTTTTCCTTTTTTCTTTTCTTCAGGATAAGGTTTCTCTGTGTAGCTCTGGCTGTTCTGGAACTTGGAACTTGCTGTGTTTACCAGGCTGGCCTTGAACTCACAGAGATCTACCTGCCTCCTGAATGCTAGGATTAAAGGTGTGTGCTACCACCCAGCTTTTTTTTTTTTTTTTTAAAGGGTTTCGTTCTGTATCCCAAGCTGGCCTAAAACTTATATTCGTCCTGTCTTCTCACATGTATTACTAAGTAGACTTATACTTCATTTTTAAGGATCTGTTAAGATTATATTGACATTTAGTTTGGCCTTGATCACATTGGTAGGTATAAGCAGGATTTCCTTCAGCTGTACCTTGGTTGGTCAGAACCTGTTTTGAATGATTTATATTCTACTGTATGTGTAGGTGGATGGTTCTGGACAATGGCATTCTGTGTTTGCTCTCCCTCAGTTCTTGCCCTTAAATTCCTGGAAAGTTGGCTAATGTGCTGTGACATTGTTGAAAAGATGCTTTATACTGAAATACTTTTCTGTAAGGTGGCTTTCACTGAACAAGTACAAGCAAGTGCTCTTTTCTGAACAGTAAACATGCAGTTAATGTCCATGGATAAGCCTGTGCTGCTGCTTTATATTTAGACCTGAGCCCCAGTGGGCCAGCACAGTCCCACAGTGCTGTGTGCTGACGTGATATTCTCGGCTTGAGTCCTGGTTAGGGGAAAGTTTTCTTTTGAGCAGGAGACAAAGTGAACAGAGTGCCAGAAAGCTAAATATAAATCTTCTGAGAGCCAGTCACACATAAACTAGGTTTTAGCAACAACATATTGTAGGCTGAAATAATTTTAAAAGAAAATTTTCATCCTGTTTTAGAGTAATTGGTATAAATCGCAGTTAATGTAATTTTCCATGAAAAGCTAAGCTGACTGATCGCCTCGGAGGTGGGCCCTGTAGGTAAATAAAGCCACTGTTAGGAGAGAGACCCCTTCAGTGATTGTACTGGTTTATTCATGAGTCAGTAGATCCAGGCTCCTGTTTGCATGACTGTAAGTTCAGAGAAAGAGAAAATGAAGGAAGATGCATCGTTTGCACTGAGATCTGGAGCAGTCACCCTTGGAACTGAGTTCTCTCAAGTGTGTGACAGCCCTTAGAACATTCAGCCAGAATGAGCTGACTGCAGAGCTAACAAGAGTGTGGGCTGAAGCTCATGCCATTCCACAGTTCAACACCTCTCATGGTTTAAGTCTGGGTTTGTCACAGTATTATTTTATGTTATTGGCTGGTCTTTCTTTAGCCTGTAGATGCATTTTATAGCCAGTCACTCTGGGGTAGTAGAAGGAAGCATGGGTGTCCCGGGCTGGGCAACAGGCTGTTTCTGAGTGTAACTACAGATGGGGCCTGGCCCCACTGAACGAGTCGCTGCTCAAGGCTTCCTGGATAGCACCGCGTGTAGAAACCTCCAGACATGTTTGGCAAGACACATTCCAGGGGGTGAGGGGGTTGGACAGTGGACCTTGCTTTACCTATTTTAGTTAGCATAGTGGCTTCACTGTGGTGTTTTCATCTGTGCACGTCATTATACTTTGCTCATACTTGCCCCTCCTTCAGCCTCTACCCCCCCACACCCCCGTCCACCCCCAACAATGCGAAAACATGTCTTTCTGAGTCTGGCTTAGGGGAGTGGTATTTTAAACAAGTGAAGGATTGGTGTATGACTTGCCTGCCATCCTGGCTCCAGACCCTGCAGTTTCTACGTCTCTCAACACTGAAGGAGGAAACTGCAGTTCTTGTCCACAGGTGCCTCAATTGTTCCTGGTAAGGAAAGGGAAGGGGAAACGGAGCACACAGCAGCTCTGGGTGCCGGCCATGAGGAAGGGCGCGTGAACGTCAGAGCGAGAGTGTTTCCTCTTGTGCCTTATCGTCCTCATCTTGCCTGTTCCCTCCCTTAGCCTAGTTCCACGTTGTGAGCGGGAGGAAGAGGTGTTGAGTTGGTGGTGACCGTACCAACTGCACATCACACCAAGACCTTTTGAAAGCCACTTCCCTTGCAAACTTGTCTGAAAAGGGATTTTGGTAGAACAATGGGCTATCAATTTAGACTTCATAGTCTGATTCATGTCTTCCTTTTAGTATAAAATCTCCATTATGTAGATCTGTTGCTGTCTCTTATTTCTGGGTAGATTTTTAGTATTATTTCCTATAAGAAAATTAATGAAATAAATCATGGAAGTAGGAATGATAAGTCCAAACTCCTGGGCTTGATTCTTGACTGTGCTTGTTGCCAGTAGGCTCTGTCCCCTGCCTGGGAAGTACCTGCAGTAGTCTTTACATTCAAGGGTACGGGAAGCTGAGTCAGTGCTGAGAATGTTGTTAGATAGCCCCAGTGATGCTCAGAGGTGCAGCTCATTAGAATCCCTGCAGCACAGTGCCTCCTTGCTCCACTCCATCACCTGTCAAAGTACTGAGAGGGGGAGGGGGTACAGGATTTGCTGTGCCTTTTCCCTACAATAAGCATCACTTTGCAGGCAAGATGATAATTTCCTTTAGCACAGTAGTCAGCTTATCTACAAGAAGCAAACCATTGTAGTTGGTGCCTGTCAAAATCATGCTGTCTGTAAGTTTAGGTCTCATTTCTGGTCTGTCTTCTCTGCACACTACTGACTGGCTTCTCATATGTGACATCTTAACACTCTTTAGCTGGTGGATTTTCACATGGCATTCCTTACTCTGACTACTGTTGTTTTCCCAGGGAAAGCACAATTTTGCCTTATGGGTATAATGTCCTGAAGGGTGCGGTGCTGGTAATTCTTGGCACTAGCTTCTTAACCAGAGGACACAAACACTCGGAAGTGACCTGAGGTACTCTGACCCTCTCAGCTCCATTGCTTTGATCAGACTTACGGACGTCAACTTTTCTCCTGCTTGCTCTCATTGTGCTACAAATAACCTGTGGTTGGTGCATTGCAGGATGTCCTTGTGTTTGGACCATTTTAGCATTTGGGAAATGGTAGCTAGATCACAGATAAGGGATTTCCAGATGTTTATCATCTCTCCCTAATTCCTAGTTTTTGAGACAAGGTCTTACTCAGTCGCCCCGATTGGCCCTGAATTTACTATATATCGCACTCTGGCCTTGAACTCTTGCTCTTCTAGCCTCAGCCTTCCTGGTGCTGAGTCACAGGCTTGCACCACCACTGCTTCTTTCTTTTTATTTATTATTTTAAATAATATTTTATTTTTGAAAACTCCATGCATTTATACACTATTTTGATTACGTCTCCGCCTCCTCCCAACACCCCATTGCCTCCTACGCTCTTTCCCTTGTAGCTTCTTGTCCTCCCTCTTTTTGTTGTCGTTGTTGTTATTAATAACTGAGTCACGTTAGTTCTCTTCATATACACATGTGTACCCGTGTGGATGCCCATTTCGAAATGAGCAACCTATCAGCATCTGCATCCCTAAAGAAAGTTTGACTCCTTTTCTCTCAGACGACTTCAGTTGCCATTACTTCCTCTGAACGAAGTGGGGTCTTGGGCCCTCCTTCATCCACATTGGGCTTTTTTGACTGGCTTCATCTTGTGCTGGTTACTGGCACAATAGTAACCACAGACGCTGTGTGTTGATGCATGTAACAGCTATAGCATTTCTAGAAGTCAGCATTTCACATCTCTGCTCTCCATCCCCTGTTTTTTATGTTCTTTCCACCTCGTTTTGCAAAGTCCCCTGAGCTTTGGAGGTGGGAAGCTGATATGGATGATGCTTGCATAGCTGAGCACTCTCATTAATTGTACTCGGCACTTGGACCAGTTATGAGTCTATGTATTAACAACTCAGTACCTCAGAAAGAAGCATCTCTGTCCATGGTGGAGAGAGGCACAGATTATAGGCCAAACCGTAAGTCTTACGAAAGCAATTTGACAACATAGGTATTTAGCAAAACGGCAGCTGTAGAAGCCCCAAGTCATAAGCTTTGACCGAGCTCTTAGTACCAGAAATGGAACCCTTCCTGTGGCTCTGAGTTACTCCCTAACAGTCACGCCATTGTTGTACCAGTGGCCATACATTGCCAGCAGGCCAATGGTAGCATGCAGTGTCCTGCACGTGGTAAGGCCATTGATGTCTTTTCTTTTTAGCAGCCTATATAGCACCTTCTGGCAAAGGTGTAAGTTAGTTTCCTGGTCAGCTTGAGTTGATTTCTCTATGTCCTGCATCTAAAGCCAGTAGTATCTTTATCAATTGGACTTACATTAGGAGAGTGGACAACCAAGAGCAGTGGCAGTGGCCTGTCCTGGTTTAGTGCCTCTGAGGCCTTCATGACCAACAGCTTACAGAGAAGTCTTCGATAGATCACAGTGGCAAGTCTGCAGGGGTGCTTTCTTGATGAATGATTGACGTGGGAGGGCCCAGCCTATTGTGGGTGGTGCCACCCCTGTCCAGGTGGCCCTGAGGCATATAGGAAAGCAGGCTGAGGAAGCCATGAGGAACAAGCTGGTAAACATCATTCTGCCATGGCTTCTGCTTCAGGTTCTGCCTTGACTTCCCTCAGTGATGGAGTGTGAAGAGTTGTAAGATGAAGTCAAACCTTTCCTCCCCAAGTTGCTTTTAGTCGTGGTACGTTATCAGCAATAGCAACCTAATCTAAGACACTAAGTGCCATTTAAAAATAAAATATAGGCTACAGAGATAATTTGGTCAATAGGGTGCTTGACTTGAAAGCATTGAAGACCTTTGTTAGATCTCTAGAGTCATGTCAGAAAGCGGATGTGGTGCCGCATATGGGTCACTGGCCAGACACTCTATCCTAATCCGAGATTCCAGACTGGTGAGAGAGTCTGTCTCACACAACATGGATGTGAAGCCTACCCAGGGTTGCTGTAGCAGAGAGACTACGCTGAGGCTCATTAGGATACACAGGATAGTCACTCTGTTCAAAGCTTGCTGGGTCTCAGTTAGTGTTGCTCTTTGTTGTCATGAGTAGTAGTAATGGGTGTTTTTTTCCATTTTCAAAGCTCTTCCCTTAAATTCTTTTAGAATCTGAGGAACAAAGGAAAGCATGAACTACTGTTTGTCTGTGAGACACTGTTGCTAGTGTTATTTTCCCATCCCCCGTGTTTTGTGATCCACGTTTACATGGAAGGAAGAGTTGTGGCCTCCACCCAGTGTTTCTTGCAGTTGTGGGGCTATCTGACTTTACTTTTGTTTTTTTCTTTCAGGCTGCATGATAGAGGCAGTGAATCTCAAATCCAGCAACCGAAACCCAGTGGTACATGAATTTGAAAGTAAGTACAGGAAACATGGAGAGGGATGGGAGCCTCTAGTGGATGTTAGGTAGCTCTGCAGCCAACCCAGCACCTGTTCTGTTGTATTTATTGTATTGATATATTTATATATCTGTTTGAGACAGGATCTCACTGTGTAGCCCTGGCTGATGTGGAATTCAGTACAGAGACCAGGCTGGCCTGGAACTCACAGCTGTCTGCCTGTCTCTGCCTTCCAAGTGCTGGGATTAAAAGTGTGCACTACCACACCCAATCTGTTATCATCTAAAAGATATTTGTGACTGTGTGTCTATATACATGTCAGGAGGACACTGCAGAGGCCAGAAGAGGGCCCTGGATCTCTAGGAGATGGAGTCTAGATAGTTGTATGCTGGAAACTGAACTTTCTGCAAGAGCAGTAAGTGCTCTTAAGCACCGAGCCATCCCTCCATCCCCTGTTCCCCTGTATGTAATAGCCAAGAATGTTCAGGACAGCTGTTGTGTATGGGCAGACTAGCAGCACACTCTGCAGGTTACATTGGTGTTTCCTGCCTATCCTTGTATCAACAAGAAAGAAAGCTCACATAATAGATGTGGGTGTCTAAGGGAAGGTGTGTTTCCTGTAGTGAAATCCTTACTAATGTTTTCATTGTTTTTCTGGCAGAAACTTGTCTTGGAAAGTCGAAGCTTATAATCTTTCTCCCATTGCTCTCTAGGTGTGGAATTGTCTTGCATCATTACAGACTCACAGACAAGTGACCCTAGGATTGAATGGAAGAAAATCCAAGATGGCCAAACCACATATGTGTATTTTGACAACAAGATTCAAGGTATGAGGCCACTGTGCTCCACACTCGTCCTATTTTATCCATAGGTCTCGGAATTTATTTATAGTAACATTCCCCCAGACTGCTAGCCTGCTTCTGTGGCTCGGACTGTTGTGACTTTCTGAGTTTATCACTGAGAAATTTTCAGTTTTAGCATTGATATTTTGAGCCTGCCTGTACCTGTACTGCAGCTTCATCAAATCCCAGCTCCTTGGTAAGGACTTGAGTCTCTGTACAGATTGCCCGAGAAATCCCAGCAAACCATTTCCTTAGCCAGGCTGTTCTGGCCCACGATGGACATACTGTGAGTGAGTGAGTGCCTAAAGGGATTATCACAGCAGTGTGGGGACACAGGATTGGGTTCCACTGGGGCCTCCCTACACCGACCTGCAGCAGGACAGCATCTGGGGGCAGTGCTAACGTAAGCTACCATGGGATGGTGAGGAGGCAGAGACTGAGAGCCAGGTATCAGGATGTAGGCTGCAGAGTGCTCAGGCAGTCTACAAGATAGCAAGTGCTACATGCTGAGAGACATAGTGGCAGGAAAGAGTGCTACATATGGACACACAAACCAGGGAGAACTCAGCTGCTGAGAAGAGCTGTAGCCAGGGCCTGGCTGAGAGGGCAATGAAGAAGACAGGAGGTGCACGGGGTGTCAGGCACAGCTGTTTGGGCAGCAGAACAGTACCCATAAGAGACAGAGACTGGAGGTGATCACAGCTCCAAGCAGGACCAGATCAGATTTCCTTGGCAGAGCTGAGGTAGTGCCATTGGAAATGCGAGGGGAGGATCAGCTGTGCTGAAAGAGGGAGTGCTGGGGCCGTGAGGGGCAGAGTAGGACGTTACTTTCCGTCTGGCATCAAGGGAAGGAGAAATAGGAGGTCCTGTGCAGGTATGTTCAGTTTTCATGACGTTGTGGACATTGTGATTGGAGTTCTACAGGTTTCAGGAGTTGTATAGTCTTAAAAATAGTTTGTTGGTTACAGCTGTAGCTCAGTGGTACAGTGCTTACCTAGCATTCATGAAACTCTGAATTCAGTTTCTAGGTCTGAGGGGGAAAACAAGATCAAACCCCACAACTTCAAAGGGCTGTCTGTGTAGCTCTATGGTAGCACCCTGTAGAGCTCACAGCTCCAGGGGATCTGATACCCCCTGACCCTCACAGGCCATGACTGCATGCATATGGTGTGTAGACAGAACACTCCTACACCAAGAATATAAATAAGTAAGTCTTTAAAAAAGATGCACTTGTTAAAACTATAAAAACCTAATGATTTTTTTTGGGGGAGGGGGGGAGTCTGGGACTAGAGGGATGACTGAGTTGTTAAGAGTGTACTGTTGCAGAGGACTGAGCTGAGTTCCGAGTACCCACTCCAGCAGCCTGTAACTCCAGCTCCTCTCTAGTCTGCAGGTGCTGTGCTCATATCTGCACATGCCCACACTCAATGCATAGAATAACAAATAGTAAAGACAAATCTTTAAGAAAACTCTTATTTCCCTAGTGCTGGGGGTGGGCAGAGTGATGGACCACCGATCTGGTATGTATGGGGCCCTGAGTTATCACTCGCATCACCAACGATAACGACTTTCTCTTCATGGACATCAGAGGTTTTACTCTTACCCATAGGAATGGTTGGCATAAAGGACATGTACCACAAAGAAGCAGAAGGGCGGAAGCAGGAGTGGTGCTGTGCCCAAGACAGCTAATATACCTGCTACTCCTGCTATACCTGCTCTCCCTGTCACTCCTATTACTCTTGTTACTCCTGCTACTCCTATTACATTTGTTACCCCTGTTACACCTGCTACTCCTATTACACTTGTTACACCTGCTACTCCTGCTATACTTGCTCTCCCTGTCACTCCTATTACACTTGTTACCCCTGTTACACCTGCTACTCCTATTACACTTGTTACCCCTGTTACACCTGCTACTCCTATTGCACTTGTTACACCTGTTATTCTGTTCCCCTTAAGTGTAAAATTTGGCTTTTATACTCACATAGGAATGGACCACCA
>JADRCD010225555.1:0-11876 GCA_019843815.1 Montemys delectorum | reverse complement strand
TGTCTTCCAGTGTCTAGTATCTTGTGTCTTCTTTTTTATAGGAGACCTGGCAGGTCGCACAGATGTGTTTGGAAAAACTTCCCTGAGGATCCTGAATGTGACACGGTCGGATTCAGCCATCTATCGCTGTGAGGTCGTTGCTCTAAGTGACCGAAAAGAAGTTGATGAGATTACCATTGAGTTAATTGTGCAAGGTAGGCCCCATTAATGTACAGCATCTCCACTGGCCAGCCCTATGAGTCAGTCCTTAACTCTAGAATGAGACTAGCTCATATTTTGATTCATTCCTCCAGAGCTGCGTTCTGGGGCTATCTGCAGTTTGGGAGGGGAGCCAGTGAGGCTGTCCGGAGTTGGATTGGGAAGATGAGAACTGCTGTGTTCCTCACCGGCCTTAGGGAGCTGCCTTTGCAGCCTCCTTTTCAGCTTACTCCTGAAGAAGTAAGAAGTAAGGTGGAAGAACTGGAGACTGGGAGATTGGACATACAGGCTGGAAGGAACTCAGAGAGTGAAGCAGGGTGCAGGCAGCAGGCAGCCAGTGGATGGATGCTGTGGTCTTCAGAGCTGCTTCATTACGTTAGGTTTTGGTATGATGGGCTTGTGCTGAGATTTCAAAGACCAACTCGTATTTTGCCTGCAGTGAAGCCAGTGACCCCTGTCTGCAGAGTTCCAGCGGCTGTGCCTGTAGGCAAGACAGCAACACTGCAGTGCCAAGAGAGCGAGGGCTACCCCCGGCCTCACTACAGCTGGTACCGCAACGATGTGCCACTGCCTACAGATTCCAGAGCCAATCCCAGGTTCCAGAATTCCTCTTTCCACGTGAACTCGGAGACAGGCACTCTGGTAAGACCTCTTCCATGGCGAGGAAGCAGATGCGTCTGTTGGGGCCTTGTATGCCTGTAAGGAGAGCCAGAGGCTCCTTTTCAAGGCAGAGGCAAAACTACATCAGAAGCGCTACAGGAAAGGTGGCTTTGTCTTTTCTATAAACAAGTGTTAAGGGGTAAAACAAAATGGAAACCTGTCCATCTGGATGAGACCAAGGGGCAGGTAAAAAAGTAGGTTCACATTATTAGAATCCTAGTTTGAATAATCAGTAGAACATAACATCATGTGAAGGAAATGTGCTTACTGGGCACATGTTTGATATTAAGCCATTATCAACAGAATTGTGATTATAGTTCTTAAGTCCTTACATAGAGATACATACATATGGATTAAACATGTCTTGAATTTGCTTCAGAATAACCTCCTGGTGCATGGTGGTGTTTGGCAGCACATGCCTTTAGTCCCAGCACTCAGGAGGCAGGTAGATTTCGGTGAGTTTGAGGTCATCTTGGTCTATAAAGTGAGTTTCAGGACAGCCAAGGGTACACAGAGAAACTCTGTCTCAAAAACAAACAGCCGGGTGTGGTGGCGCATGCCTTTAATCCCAGCACTTGGGAGGCAGAGGCAGGCGGATTTCTGAGTTCGAGGCCAGCCTGGTCTACAGAGTGAGTTCCAGGACAACCAGGGATATACAGAGAAACCCTGTCTCGAAAAACCAAAACAAGAAAAAACAAAAACAAACAAACAAAAACAGAAAAAAAATAACGGAGAGGTCACATGGGAGAGAAAAGAAAATGGAACAGCATGGCTTGACAAGTGCAAAGGCCATACTGGCTTCAAGGCACGTCAGCAGGCGGGGTATCCTGCTTTGTGAAATACCCAACAGCACGGAGTGATCAGGTGACTTGTTCTAGGGTATTATATTTGTCTAAGGAGAGCTGCTAGGATCCCTTCGACTTCAGAGGGAAAGTGAAGCGGGCTACTTCTGGCTGTTGCCTAGCTATGTTCTCTGCATCCTGGAGGGAGTTGTTCCTTGTTAAGCTCTGATGTGGGGAGGGAAAATGGTGAGGAGAGTAGAGCTGCTGCTGGTGAGCGGACTACTTTGTAGCTTCATTGGGGCCTCGGTGTCAGTCTTGATGTCTGTCACTCAGTTTTTTCTGTTGAGTGAAGTAATACTTGTCATTTCTAAAACAGGTTTTCAATGCTGTCCACAAGGATGACTCTGGGCAGTACTACTGCATTGCTTCCAATGACGCAGGTGCAGCCAGGTGTGAGGGGCAAGACATGGAAGTCTGTGAGTCACTTGAAAAGATTACACTGAAGATGGAAATGAATAGAACATTTAAGTTGAATGTTAGCTCTGGAGCTGACAGGGGACTCATCAAATCTACTGGGAGCCCGATGCGAGTATAATGAGCATGAGGTCTAAATGAGATCCTCAAACCAGCTTCCTGGGGACTCGGGTGTCCATAACATGATAACATGTTATCATAGAACTTGCACTAGGCGGAATACATTTTTTTTTTTTTTGGTAAATGATTGAAGTGTCCAAAACAGTTGTGTAGGGAGCCCTGATGGGCCTCTGGGATTCTAGCCAGTTACAGTAGCTAGTTTTTCAGGAAACTCAAAAGCCTCATGCTTTTCTCCTGTGATGTCATCGTTAGGTAGCAGGCTCACTGGGAGATGTTGGAAGTGGATAGGGTGAGCTGAACCACTGGGGCCTTCCTCCATTCTCAGTTGTGGCCACCCCAGAGCATTGCTCCCCTAGCCTGTTGGAGGACTGTTGCATACACTGTCCAGGGGTCACCTGAACTTGCCACAAGTGTCTGTGTCCATGGTGCATTCTAATACATGTCGTGGATCCAGTTTGGGGAATTACTTTAGGGTAATTCACTGCCATAGGATTCTGCATTCTTCAAGCGTCTTCATTTGCATAGAGTGGGAAAACCACTAGAGCCTCTGCCTGGAAGACTGCAGGGAGTTATACAAGGGCCAAGGACAGGCAGCAGCTGAAGTGGAAGGTCAAGTTTGCATTTACCTTTTCCTCAAGCCATTGCCAGCAAAGGCAGGCTGTATAAATCAGGAACGTTACTTTCCTTTGGACTCCTGTCATGATGCTATATAAATGTAGCCATTCTCCGTAATATTTACAAGATTTTAAAGCCTCTTGTACACTGGTAAGCGTTTCTCAGTGGCTTTGAGTATAACTGTATTTGAACCATCCACATCCCAGTATGTTTTATGATATCAGGGGTTATGGTAGCCTGTATTTTCTTGTCCAGAGAGATGTTAATGGGTCAGTTTCCCTTTTCTGGATAGAGTAGGGATGAGCAGACCAAGGGATAAATGGGTCAGTAGGGATTGGAAAGGTAAGCTAACAGGGTCACACCATCTCTGTGTACAACCTTTTTCTGCAGATGATCTGAACATTGCTGGGATTGTTGGGGGAGTCCTCGTCGTCCTTATTGTTCTTGCTGTGATAACGATGGGCATCTGCTGTGCGTACAGACGGGGCTGCTTCATCAGCAGTAAGCAAGATGGAGAAAGGTACGCCTGCCTTGTCTGGGGTTCAGACTTGTATTGTAGTGTAGCTGCACTGCTGAGCTGTCCTCTTGTGTTCACAGTTATAAGAGCCCAGGAAAGCACGATGGTGTTAACTACATCCGGACAAGCGAGGAGGGCGACTTCAGACACAAATCGTCCTTTGTTATCTGAAACCTGTCGGCTGGCTGGGAGAGCACGTGGGAGTACCTCTGTTGGAAACTGGTCACGGGCTGCTGTGAGCCCAGAGCCCCCAAACGAAGCTAGACGTGCAGAAGCTTTTTGTTTTGGCCAAAGTTGACGATTCCTTCCTTCCTCTTTAACAAGCCACAAGAATAAAAGAAATCCTCCTGAAGATGGCCATAGACACATAGGCTGTTGCTAGCTGGATCTCCGTATGGGGATTAGGGTGATCTTCAAAGCCTTTCTGGTCTTAGTTCTCCCGTGCAGGGCAATTTGGACCGTTTTTTTGCCCCAGGCTGTTTAGCTGCCAGGACCATACTGGCGGAGAGGCTGAGGCGCTGGGCTGCAGCAGCAGTGTTGCCTGATGCCTGTGACAGTGCCCCAAGAAGGTTCTCAGGCAGTGCCTTGCTCCCTGGACCCTGACCCACCGTGTTGCCTCTGTTGATTGGCCAGTATTGTCATTTCCATCCTGGAGATCTGTTTGGAATCAGCATTTTATAAAAAACCCAAATCAGAAAGGTGAACTTGCTTGCTGGGAAGAGGGCTCTTACCCAGGAACTCTCCTTCCCAAGAGTGCCAGGGTTAGGAGAGCCTCTGTCCTAAGCTAAGTTGGAAATGGTACTGAAGTCTCCTTTTCTATTGGTTTTGCTTATTTTATAAAAATTTAACATTCTAAATTTTTGCTAAAGATGTATTTTGATTACTGAAAATTTCTATATAAACTGTAAATATATTGCCATACAGTGTTTCAAAACTTATTTTTTTAAGAGTTCAACTTAAGGTAGAAGGCTCAGGCTGCTAGTGTTCAATTGGAAAATACCAGTAATAAAGTCTTATAAGGAATTTTCTTAAGGAAGCTGGCTGAATATTCCTTTGTTCAAAAGAAGTTTTAGCATTTTTCATAAGAAAACTTACTCTGTCTGATTACTGTTGCTTAGGAAACCATTAAAGAATTCCAATCTAGTCATGTTTGTTATCTTTTTTAATCAAAGAAACTGGGAACTCCTAGCTAGTTTTGAATGGCTTCATCCTGAAATCTTAACATTTCCTACTCCCAGAGAGGCCTTATGCAGTCCAGGGAATGGTCTCAGGGTTAGCTAAGCCAGTGCTCATGATTCCTAAGTGGGAGGGAGGGACTGTCCACTCACCCCGCACAGCCCTCACCTCAGCTCTGCACCTGATTAAAATGGTCACTGGTGGGATTCTGGGCTGGTCTGAGGCAGGAAGCTGAGGAAAGCTGGTGGCCAGTGGTTCCTAGTCTTTGAGTACCTGTGACAGAACCCCAGTCTGTTTTAGATAGTTTATGAGACAAAGCCAGTGCACTTAACTGTAAAAATCATTTAAAATATTTGTTTAGTTGGTAAGTGTATCTGAGACCAAAGGCAGTTTTGAAACTGAAGATGTCAACCACAGTAATAGTTAAAAGAAGATTCTTTGTTGTGATGAAAGAGTCCCATCACTGTAGGCCGTCTCCTCCATGACAAGCTGTTGTGTCCAGCACAGCTCTTTGAAGAATATCATGAAGTACAGCCAGGGACAAAGCCTGATGGTGAGCAGAGTGGTGTCTGACCAAAAGCAGTTTCCTAATTTGTATTGTAAACCTCTTATCTGTCTGAGACACTGCTCATTTTATGGGACATTAGAAACACTCTTGCAAGCCTTTGTTCTTCAAGAACAGAAGCTCTAGGTTTCAAACACTTCACCATACTATGAAGTGGTAGAAGCCAGGAGCATCTAAAGGAGCCTGATTTTACCTTGCACCTACAGGGTGGTTTTTAGAGACGTTAGACACTTTGCCATCTTAACTTCTTTTTTCAATTTCTCCTCCTTTTTTCATTGAGGCACACTTTTTTAAAGTTATATTGAAGGCTATATGCTAAGATTTTAGCAGGAACAGCCAGGCAGTGTCTCTGTGCCTGCTCAGGGGTGCCTAGTCTCTCTTGCCTTTGCATCTTGGATATTGTCCCTCCTCTACCTTCCTCTCGAGAGAAGAGGATAGCTGCCACTCTAGCGGGGTAGAGTGTGGTAGTAGGATAAGACACTGGCCTTCCAGTGGTTGTCACAGCAACAGGGTAGCCATGTTGCCCCCTCTTTTACTCCTCTATGCCCTAAAGCTTTCTTTTATAGTACCATGAGAACTAAGCTTGACAAAGCAACACGTTAGCTTGGAAAGCAGTGGTGTGTGACTGTACAGACATGAACAGAAAGCACTCTGTACAATGTGAATGTGACTGAAGAAACTCAAAAGAGGCTGGTGTTGGCCACTGCTGTTGAAGTTGTTCATAGGTGTTACAGACTTGTACTAATACACTTACAATTTGGTTATTTGTAAAAAAAAAAAAAAAAAAAAAACAAAACCCCCACCTCACTCATTTATAAAAACTTAAAAAACAGGCTAGAGAGATGGCTCAGCAGTTAAGAGCACTGACTGCTCTTCCAGAAGTCCTGAGTTCAAATCCCAGCAACCACATGGTAGCTTACAACCATCTGAAATGGGATCTGATACCCTCTTCTGGTGTGTTTGAAGACAGCTTCAGTGTACTTACCAAAACCTAAAAAAATAAAACAAAATGAAAGCATTTTCTTTCTACTAGGTTTGAGCATGTGCGTAATCAACTTCTTAACATTTGGTTAAGCACAAACTCCTTCCAGCTGAGGAAATCAGCCCCTGTACTGCAGCCAGGGTTGTTTACTCAGGAGCCACCAACTGTCAGAGCTTCTTTATGACAGACTACAGGGACCCCATAGTAGAGGGCTTGCCTAGGCCTGCATGGCCCTGGGTTGACATGGGGTAGGAGGAGGGTATGGTGGAGCATGCCTGTTGTCCCTGTTACTTGGAAGGAAGGCTGAGACAAGAAAAGGACCGACTAAGTCCAGTTCAACCTGCTGAGCAATACCTGAGGTGCTTGTCTCCAAAAAGGCAGAGCATTCAATTCCAACATCTAGGTTCCTGAGACAGTACCTGTACAGGGGTCATGCCCAGTGCTGCAGCAGTCCCCAGCAGTCTCACATATCAGTACCACTGCTCTGTCTAAGGGTCAAGAAGCCCTTCCATCATAAGCAGGCTTTACCCACCTAATGTACTAATGCGGTGGCTGTTGGGGCACAAGAGAGACAAAGTTTCTAAATGGTAACAAAGGCAGGTGGGCAGATAAACTAAACCCTAATGGGAAAGATTTGATCTTAAATACTTAATGCAATGTTAAGAAGACCATCAATAAAGCCTTGCTCCAAAGCCAGAAAAAATATAATAAATGATAGATTATATTTACATTTGACATTTATTACTTTGTTTTAGAAAGACTGTACACCTCTTTTAATAAAAATTTGTAATTATGGGCTGGAGAGATGGGTCAGAAGTTAAGAGCACTGACTGCTCTTCCAGGGTTCCTGAGTTCAATTCCCAGCAACCACATGGTGGCTTACAACCATCATAATGGGGGATCCGATGCCCTCTTCTGGTATGTCTCAAGACAGCAACAGTGTACTCATACTTGAAATAAATAAATCTTTAAAAAAAGTAATTATAAATAATAGAAAAATATTTCAAAATTTTGCCATTAGCTAAGGGGATATATATCTATTATATTGAATTAACACAAGCTATAGACAGAAGAAAGCTGGCTTCTAAAATTGTGTTCCTTAAAAGACCAGATTGTAACTTAACACAGAAGGTTTGATACTCAAATAGTTATCACAGTAGTAAATAGCTTAATGTTACTGTGAGAAAGTCTAAATACATCATTTCTCTATTTACAAATCTCAACTATAATGACACAAAGAGATATATGGAAGGTTGGCTAGCCAAACACAAGCTGCACAAAGACGCGTTGATGTCCTAGACAGGAGTTGGCAGTGCTTAGGGAAGCCTCTCCCATGTGGATGCAGGCCACACTCCCCTTTCCCCTTCCATACAGGAAATGCAAAGATTCCCACAGGTCTCAGTTGGCTGTCTTCAGGGGGGTCTTACGAAGGGACCTCCGGCTGGATCTTGGGTTGCCTTGGTTCCTGGCTGGAGACTTTACATTCCACTGTGGAGACTGTGGAGGCCTGGAGAAGGAAACCATACAGTCAACAGCTCAAGGAAAAAGCTCAACCACAAAGCCGACCCCCAAACTTACCTTTTATCAAGCAGCGATAAACATAAAATGTCATTTCCTTGTTCCTGGGCTTCGAGTTTCTCTGAAAAGGAGTCAAACAAAAAACCTTAGTTTTCTCAGAGTTTCAGAGGCAGTAGTTGTACTGACCAGAAGAAAACCCAGAACTTACCTTTGGTAAAAAATGAAGTTGCTGGTGTCCCTATGTCACTGACCCTTGTTCCAAATGTGACTTCGCTGATGGAATCTGGGGAAATGGAGAACAGTGGTAATGAAACTCCTGTAACACGCAGACATCAAATGCAGGGACCTGTGTGAGTTTGCCATGGGCTCTCTCTGGTCTTCAGTGCTATCCCCTAGGTTCCTCACAAAGACGGCTATTCATCAAAAGCTTCGTTCCTTTACCTCAGGACTTCGACACAGTGTTTACGAAACACTGACTCTCTTCCAACCAGGGCCCTTCAAAGCTTGCACTGCAGCTTGTTTTCAGACTTGCAGCGTCTTCTCCCAGCTTCCCTGACCTTCTGTGACTGCCTACATGGCAGTGATCTACATTCCTAGTACTTCTCACCTAAAAGCAGCACATCTCGGTACTTATGCCCCATTGTGTTTCTTCCCTGTCCATATATGCTGGAAGGATTGATACGTGGCTCTCTAAGGCTTTAACTGGCCAGAACCTTGGGCTACATTCCATCTCTACATGGAAGCAGTAATCACCCTGTCCCTGGTGCTGCTCAAGTACCATTTCTTCCTTGTCTCCATCCTTGCTCACCGTAAGTATCTTAGTCCTCTCAGCTCTTACTCTTGACTTTTCGTGCTATGTCTTAGTCTTTAAGGCCCAGCCAAATCCATTGAAGTACACTGGGATTGTGCTCTGGCTCTTTCACTAGCAGACATTCAAGTCATTCACTCATTCACAGTCAGTTTATACAAGATGCAAAGTATTTTAACACAGTATCTGATACAAGGTAAATGCCAAGGAAATAATTTATTAGCTATAATCTCTTATGTTATGACTGGAGTCATGAGGACTAAAAGAACAAGTAACTAGTGTCTTGGTTAGGTACCCTGAGGCTCTGTCTATAAAGGAGACCCTAAAATCTATCACTTTGAGCTAGCCCAAGCCATCTCTATAAACTCAAGAGATTTCACACACATGGTGTAATCCACTTGTGTCCACCAGGCATATGGCTGACCCTTCTTCAGCAGTCCTAGCCTGTCATACCTATGTGCTCATTCAATTGCTTTGTCATCTCTACCTGCCCCATCCCAGAACCGTACAGCTGTAGTGTTGGTGTTGTGTGTATTGGCCTAGGCTGTTAAAAACTCCACATGGGAGCAGAGCCTGGGTTCAGATGCTACATCTCTATGGGCACATGCATGAGGTTGGCTCCAGAGCTCATATTTCCCACATTGTCCTCATGAGGAGCATACAATGACCTGTTATGGATGGAAACATGCTAACCTCACTGCAGAGCTACACCACAGCAGCGACTCAGGCTGTTAACACATTGGCAGACAATCCCATCTTTTGCGGCTGCCATCAAGCAGCATGTGGCTGTTTGTTTCTGTCCCTGGAGGGCCTACTGACACTGGTGTAGGAATCTTCCCCCTCATATGCACATTGACTCTCCCAGCTGCAAGCCTCTAAGCATCCTGGGTGGTTCTCACAGTTCTAGTGTACTCTACTTAGAATCAAAGGCAGAATGAATAATCAGGAAAATAATTTTATTCACATTAGCCAAAAACAAAAACTAGGAATATCTAATGGGAGGCTGGGGGAATGACTGCTATAAAATACTGAAGGAAAAAAAATGTCAGATAAAGACTTCGTGTGTAGCCAGGCGGTGGTGGCGCACGCCTTTAATCCTAGCACTTGGGAGGCAGAGGCAGGCAGATTTCTGAGTTCGAGGCCAGCCTGGTCTACAGAGTGAGTTCCAGGACAGCCAGGGCTACACAGAGAAACCCTGTCTCGAAAAAACAAAACAAAACAAAACAACAACAAAAAAAAAGACTTCGCGTGTGGGATGAAGAGATGGCTAGCTCATCTACTTAAAGGTTAAATGGCCAAAAAGATAGGACTTCCTATGTTTATGGATCACCAGAATTCACATTATGAAAATGGATGGACCACTGAAATAAATACAGATTCAGTGACTCTTTACCAAAGCTCCATTGATATTTGCAGAAACAAACAAAAATGATTCTAAGATTCATATGGAAGAAGAAGAGACTCCCAAGCTGTAATGTAATGGCGAGGAGAGCACAATGCTGGAGTTTCAGCAGTGCCTGATTTCAATTACCGTACACAGACCTAAGTGCAGTGGCAGGGCTGCAGCTCAACTGAGCAGAGGACCCAACATCAACCTGGACAGCTGGAGCCACTGTCTTCAACAAGGAGGCGGCTTGAGACAACAGACTCTGCCTGTAGAACAACAGTAAACTAAAATCCTCTGGAAACAGAGCCAAGGCCTCCATGTAAGACTCTGAAACTGCTAGAGGAGACACCGGGAGTGGCGGGATTTCAAGGTACAACATGAGCAATGATGTTCTGAATAGGATTCCAGGAACACAAGAAATAGAGAGACATGAGGAATGGGACTGAATGAAACCACAAAGTTCTACCACAGAGTGAAGAGATGAGACAGGCCACAATCTGTGCCAGGTGTTCCTCTGATGATGTTAATATCGATGTTAATATCCACAGCATATAAAGAATTAAACACCAATGGACAAAACCCAGTGGATAAATGGGCACATTAACTGAATAAGTTTTCAAAGTACACACGGCCAACATATACATGAAAGAAATGTGCTCAGCCATCAGGGAAATGGGAATGAAAACTGAGAGGAGACTAGGTATCCGCCTCATCAGAAGGGACAGCTCCCATCAAGCAATGGGTAACCATGATCATGCTGACGCATCACGGCATGTTCTGAGCATTCTCCCAGGAAGCAGAGAACAGGCTCCTTCTTTAAGCATTCCTTCCTGGTTCAAAATATAGATGGGCAGAAATTGCATCGACAGCCAGAGAAAGAACAAGTAGTGTCACGACCCAGTGACACCCGAGTTTGATTTTCCATCAAAGCCAAGTCCTTACATGCAAATTAAAGCAGCATTAGTGCACCATGCCAGATTTCCCTGCTAAGCAACACATGCTGCCAGGAAACCAACTAAGGATTGAGATCAGAGACTCATGGGATACGCAAAGCTGAAATGAGGTACATGTGTTCTGCTTCTACAGCATATGGTACCTAACTGCCAAAATAGAAGTACTTGGTTATCCTGAGCCAGAACACTCGTCATAAAAACCTCTCTGAAAGAGGAGGACAATTTTACATATCTAATGTCATACCTGCTGGTACCCAATAAGCCAACCTTACTGTCTTACTGTCAAAAACTGCCATGATCCAGTTATCTAAGGAAATGCAGGGTGAGAATTCTGTTCATTTGTGATCTGCCTTAAAGGGGGTCCTGCATGACAGTTAGGTATAGACCTCTTAAATATTGTAAGACACCAAAGCACCGTAAGTTAACAAAATGGTGCATAGCCAGAGTCCATGTGGTATAGTGGGAAAGTACGTGGGCTCAAGGCATGAGCACAGCTGCAGAGTGGAAGCTCTGTTCTCATCTCAGTCCCAGGAAGCAACTGACAGAGAAGCCTAGAGAGCACAGAGGCCGCAAACTGGTGTTTTTGAACAGGTCTCTGGGCCATGTGTCCAGGTGCTCTGTGACCAGCCCCATGAAGACAAGAGTAAAACAGCTTGCGAAAACCATCGAGGACAGAAAGAACAAAGCCTCAGGTGTGGGGTGCAATGCCAAAAGGTCTGGAGCCTTTCAGTATGAAGATGCAAGGAAAGGGGCATTCAGAGAGCAAAGGCCTCAGCCAAGGAAGAGTGGTTTGACACAGGCACACACTGCCCTGCACAGCTGGGGCAGGGAAGGAGGGCACATTCTCTAGGTAGGTGCTCAACTCCAGAGTATGCATGTCAGTCAGCAGTGGTCTCAATAGTACAAGCTGAGTAACAACGCCAATCATAAAAGATAGAAATCAGAAATGGCCTAAAATCTGAATTATTTTCAGTGCAATAATTTGACATCAAGTCAAAGTGGAGAATTCTACACTGTCACTGATGGTGACACTTAAAACACAGGTATACTGTATCTACTGTCTAAAATTACTCCAGGCTATTCATTTGGGGGTACTTATGTAGTGTGTCGGTCTAATGCTG
>JADRCD010225554.1:53639-68717 GCA_019843815.1 Montemys delectorum | reverse complement strand
GGCGTGGCTCAGTGGTAGAGCTCCTGCCTAGAATCCCCCAGTGAGGGACTGGGGGCGTAGCTCAGTGGTAGAGCCCCTGCCTAGAATCCCCCAGAGAGGGGTCAGGATATGGCTAAAAAACAGATCATTTACCTTATATGCCAAGCCCTTAGAAAAACCTAGTGCCTGATATTTTTAGAGTAGTGAATGGTGAAATATTCCCCATTAAAACTACAGAATTTGTTTTCTGGGGCCTCCTAGAATAAAGCCCATTTTTTCTTAGACCTCGGCTTTGCAGAGATATGCCACCTGTGATGTCACAATTGGCTTCTGGTTTTTAGTCTCTGTATTTCTACCCCATTACTTCCATCTTAGTGCACTGGTGGATGAGGTCATACTGATGGCTTTCATTTTCACCAGGTGTTTTCCTATTTTCTAGTTATTAATCTACTTTTTAGCTGTATCCGTCCTTTTGGCAGACTGTTTACTTTCTAATTCCATGAAGGAATACTCTATTCATTTCTAGATACTCTATCTTATTCTATATTATACTATTTTAAACATTCAACATCCACTTCCTTTGCTTCATGAATTCTCTAAGGAATACTTTCAGGCACGTCTGCAGCAGACAAGGTCCAAGGTTTAATCCTCCGGTTGCAAGTGAAGAGAGAGTGATTGGGGGCGGGGGTTGGGGTGGAGAGGGGATGGAAACTGAAAAATTACAGGTAGGTGGGAGTTTCATATTTAGTTAGTTTAAACTTTTATTTAAAGGAATGAATAAATCAAAGAGAAAACTGTCACATTATCCTGTTTACTTTACTGGGTGAGTGAAGTCTATTTTTTCTGCAAACAAAACAAACACATACTTGGGAAAGCCAGAGAGATGGCTCAGCAGTCCAGAGAGCACTTTCCGCTCTTGTAGCTGACCCAGGTTGAGTTTCTAGCACCCACATCAGCAGGGTCACAATTGCCTGGCACTACAGTTCCAGGGGATCCAATGCCCTCTTCTGGCCTCTTGGGGCACAGCACTCACATGTGCATGCATGTGCACAAACATATACTCATCTACATGCATAATTTAGAAGTAAGCTCCGAAGTTGGATGTGGAAGTACACAACAGTGAGTTTGCGGTCAGCTGGTCTACATTATAAGTTCCAGGCTACCCAGGAGTGAGACTCTGCTTCACAAAAAAGAAAAGTTTGGATCTATTTATCATCTTTATGTTCATGTATTATGCTTTTGGGAATGCATATTTGATTGTTTCTCTGTTCTCTCTCTCTCCCTCTCCCCCCCTCCCTGAGTGTGAGTGTGTGTGTGTGTGTGTGTGTGTGTGTGTGTGTGTCCGTGTCCTGCTTTTAACTTGGGGACTTTTCAGGGTGACTTTTCTTAACTACGAAGACACAGGACAATTTATTTAACTTTCTGTGTACTATCTACTGATGTTCCGCAATGCGTAGTGTGGTCCGAGGACCGTGTGTACTTCTCCTGTACTTTGGGGTAGTTTTCTTCCATTAACACACCTATTGGGCTTTGCATTTTGAGACAGCTTCAGTATGGAGCCTAGGCTGGTCATGAACTCAGATCTCTCAACTCTCCTATCTGCACTTCTTAGGAGCTAGAATTACAGCCATGTATTATCACACCATGGATCTATTTATTGATCTATCAGGTTGTTGTTTTTGAGACAGGCTCTTAAATAGCTCAGACTGGCTTCAAAATCTCGATGTAGTTGAAGATGTCCTTAAACTCTGATCCCAGCGCTGAGCTCACAGGTGGGCACCACAACACAGTTTATTGGATATTGGGGATAAACCCAGGCTTCCTGCATGCTATGCAAGCAACTCTATCAACTGAGACTTGTCCTAGACCAACTTACTAGTTTTGAAATAGACACATATTTATAGATATATTTTGATCTAGCTATAAAAGAGAATCCAGGATGTCTCCATTACCTAGGTCTTTTTTTCTCCTTTCCCTTCATGTGTTATGTAATCGTATCATTACTTGGTTATTATATTATACAACCAAACGTTACACATGTAAGCTTGTGTTACTTATACCTAATACACTTTATGCTGTGGCATTAGGTATCCTTGGGCCTATAGTAAAAAATGTATGTGAGTTCCGCCAACAACATTTCTGTTCTATTCTATTCTAGTCTTTTTGTTTGTTTTGTTTTTGAGATGCAGTCTAGCTATATAGCCTTGGCTGGTTTGGAATTCACTGTGTAGACCAGGCTGGCCTCTGCTGGCCTGCTTTTGCCACTTGAGTACTGAGATTAAAGGCATGTCATACCATGCCCCCACATTTGTCATTGTTTAAAAATCTGTCCACAGTCTAGGTTAAATATTTCCTATCAATTTCTTTAGGAGCTTGAAAAATCATTTCCCAGGCTAAGAAGAGTTTATATAATGCCTTTTGTGGTTTGAATAAGAAAGGTCTTCATAGGCTCATATATTTGAATGCTCACCACCAGGGAGTGGCATTATTTGAGAAGATTAGAAGGATTAGGAGGTGTGGTCACACTGGAACTAGAATGGGCTTGAAGGTTTCAAAAGCTCATGCCTGGCCTATGTGCTCTCGCACTCTCTCTGTAGAACTCAGCTGTTGTTCTAGAGCCATGCTCCCTGCCATAATAATGGACTAAATCTCTGAAGCTGTAAGCTGGCCCCCAGGTAAATGCTTTCTCTTATAAGAGTTGCCTTGGTTGTGGGGTCTCTTCACAGCAACAGAACAGTGACTAAGACAATGCCTTGGTATATGATGAAATGAGTAGGGTGACATGCCAATTGCTTATTCTATAAGCATCATTCAAAAGTAATTAATTTCTTTGTGACAGGCTAATATGTAAGTCTCTTTTGTAAGACTAGATTAGCTTCAAATTCATGATCCTCCTGCCTCTGCCTCTTGAGTGCAGGCATTTCAGGTATGTACTATCTCTGAATTTCACATGTGATTATGAGATGAGATTAGCCTATGATTCTCCTCTTAGGTCATGTGATCTTTATTAAGTCCTGCGACCAATCTCCTCCTTCTTATTGCTCTCTGAAACTGTTGGGGGGGGGCAGGCTGTGTGTGCTATAACATCACTCTGTCACTTAGCTCTACCCCCAGTGCTTATACTTTCATACTGCTCTATACTTTATATTCTTCTGTGCATACAATGGCAGTACACATGTGACACTGCACGGGCATGGAGTTCAGTGGACAACTTTGTCAAGTTGGCTCTCTCCTCCTCACTCTACATGGATTCCAGGATCCAACTTAAATTGTCAGGCTATGTCCAAAGTGCTGCCACACACCAGGCCATCTCAGTGGCTCAGAACTGATATTTGTGTACAGATACACACATACATGCATGCATACAGGGTTTCATGTATCCTCTGTTGGCCTCAAAACCATTATGTAGCCCACAATGACCTTGAACCTCTCATCCTCCTGCCTCTTCCTCTTAATTGCCTGGATTACAGGTCTGCTCCACCACATCACATTTTTGTGGTGTTACATCCTGCTGATAACTTTTCAGGTTAACTTTCCCTGGGACTAGCTGTGTCCTTTTAGTCTGTAAATTCCCCTTTACCCTTCAGTTCTCTGGGAAACACAGTTCTGCTTCACCTTTTCCCTCCTTTGGCTGGGACACGATGTTACATGTTTGCTACTCTTTGTCTTCCCTGGCTCCCTGCCCAACCTTTGGTTAATTTCACTCAACTGTCTCCATTTACAAACCTGTCAAACTCCTCCTCCTGTGCTTTCCACAGTCCCATCCGCAGGGTGCTGACTCTGGTTTGGTCCTATTTTCTCTTCTTTTCTAGATTCTGTAGGATTCTCATGTATCCTTTCCCTTTGTGGCCTTTATAAAAAGTACAGACGTGGGGTAGAGAGATGGTTCAGTAAGTAAGAGTGCTTGCTGCTCACGCAGAGGATCTGTGTCTACATGATGCTCACAACTACCAGTAACTCCAGTTCTAGAGGATCTGGTGCTCTCTTTGGCCTCTGAGGACACTGCATGCAGGTGGTGCACACACACACACAGGCAGGCAAACGCTCTTACTCACAAACATAAATTTTTAAAAAAGGCTGTGTTTTGAAATTTTTTTTTTTTTTTTTTTTTTGAGCCAGGGTTTCTCTGTGTAGCCCTGGCTGGCCTCGAACTCAGAAATCCGCCTGCCTCTGCCTTCCAAGTGCTGGGATTAAAGACGTGTGCCACCACTGCCCTGCAAAGATTTATTTATTTTTTATAATATGCTGTCACTATCTTCAGACACACCAGAAGAGGGCATCAGATCCCATTACAGATGGTTGTGAGCCACCATGTGGTTGCTGGGAATTGAACTCAGGACCTCTGGAAGAGCAGTCAGTGCTCTTTACCACTGAGCCATCTCTCCAGCTGAATCTATCTTTCAAACTAGCAAATACTTTATTTCAGAGGCAGGGTTTCTTCATGTAGTTGAGGCTGGCCTTAAACTCTACCCTCCTCCTGCCTTAGCCTCCTGAGTGCTGCAGCTAAAGGCCTGCACCACTGTGCCTGGCTGTTCCTGAGGTATCTGTTCAATTTTCAAGTATGTGCTAAAAGGCTTTCTGGTTTCTTCTCCCCTTTTCTCTTTTGGTATCATTTCACAACCTTCTGCTAGCTCCTTCTGGGTAATTAGTCATTCTGAATATGACTGACTAGTTCTTTCTTGAACAGTTCCTTCCAAGAAGGTTTTGGGGGGAGAGATGGAAGACACAGTCAGCAAAAGCTGCTTTAAGATAGAGGTTGCTTTTCAAGAGTGACTTCTTAGCCTCCTTCTCTGGTGGTGCATGCCTTTAATCCCAGCACTCAGGAAACAGAGACATAGGCAGAGAAAAGTTCAAGGTCAGTGGTCTCCATATTGAGTCTCAGGCCATCCAGGGTATCTAGTGAGACCCTAAGAATGATGTCTTTAGTTTTCGCCTCAGTTTATTGAACAGTGATTGGCAATGATAGGGTTGTTCAAACTGTGCTACTACATCCCACGTCCTACAAATATGGTCAACCCCTTAGGACTTCTTTCACACTGCTTACTCCCTTCTGTCACAGAAGCACGTTCAGGAAAACTGCTTTGTGTCTTTGTGCCCATTCCCACAGTCCCCACTAGGACATGGGTGGCTCTGTCTCTCAGGACATGCTGCAGGTCAAGCCTGTCTACACTTGGGAGCTTCACCTGAAGGCTGAGCTGGAGAGCCCTTGCTCAGCACCTTTTACACTCCCCAGCCTTCACGGGAATCACCTGGAATCTGGGTAATGGTCTTCTTAGATTCCTGAGACACAGAGTCTGGGCACAGTGTGGTAGAGGGTGCTTTCTACACACAAGCCTTATAAGGAAGAACTGCAGGGAGGATGGGAGAGAGAATCTAGCTCTTTCCATTTCCTTAATTGTTCTGACACAATTTCAAGATGAGGAGCAAGTGACATGTTTTTACTGCCACTTTAAAGTGAGAAGTTAAGTAAGTAATTTTGGGAATTTAATGACACAATTAGAAACAATCCAACATTCCAAAATTGGGACACATTCAAAGAGTGAAGTAAATAGTACACGCACGTCACGTCTGCTCAATTCTATAGGCATATTTGTTTTTACCTAATAAACTCAAGCTTGGTAAAGGCGTGTAACCGTCTGTGTGAGAAGCATGTGATATGACGTCAGATATGGCAGTCACGCGTACGATACTGGGCTTGCTAGGTTAAATAAATATGCATGTAGGATGAAAAATAGAAGGGAAATGAAACCCAGGCATGCACAGACTAGCCAAATGCTCTACCAGTAAACCACACTTTCCCCTTCAGCACTAAACTGTTTTCCCTCTTATTGTGCTGTGTGTGTGTGTGTGTGTGTGTGTGTGTGTGTGTGTGTGTGCGTGCATGCCTGGAGAACCTAGGCAAATACTCTACCCCTGAACTACATCTCTGGTCTATTTTTACTTTGTTTACATTGGGACAGTGTCTCGATAAGTTGCCCATGCTGGCTTTAAACTTCCTCAGCAAAGGCTCTATCTCAGAATCCTGAGTAGCTGGTCCAGCCAGTTCTAAAAATATTTGACAAAAGGAAGGTGCACTGAAGCTGGGTGCAGTGGCGCATGCCTTTGATCCCAGCACTCAGGAGGCAGAGAAAAGTGGATCTCTGTGAGTTCAAGGGCAGTCTCAACTACACTTCTAGGCCAGCCTGGACTACATAATGACACCCTGTCAAAAACACAAAAAGTGTGTGTGTTCCTAAACATAAGTACAACCTCTTTTATCAATATAAAGTATGTATGTTTGTATGTATGTATATATGTTTGCTTTCAGGGCAAATTGTTTGGTGTTAGATAACCAATTGCTGTGCCCTCCCCTATTTCTAATAACAATTAATGAAAAAAGAGGCTATCGGGACTGGAGAGATGGCTTAGCGGCTCTTCTGAAAGTCCTGAGTTCAAATCCCAGCAACCACATGGTGGCTCACAACCTTCCGTAATGAGATCTGACGTCCTCTTCTGGGGTATCTGAAGACAGCTACAGTGTACTTACACACAATAAATAAATAAATCTTTAAAAAAAAAAAAAAGAGGCCATCAACTTAAGTAGGTCTTCTGGAGGGTTTGAAGGAACGGGAAGGGGAAACGGCATGATTATAAACAATGGGCAGCAGTGAGTCTTAAGCACTGATTCATCTGAAAGTCTGTTTCACCCTCACAGTGTAGCATGTATAACAACAACAAATAAAACATAATAAATGCTCAATAAATAAAAACATAATGGCGACACAGCCTTCCTCTGCTGACAGCTAACATCAAACTGCACTGCCTGTGCCCCACTTGCCAGGACTAAGGATGTCCCCTCAGCCAAACTAAGCGGCTGCTTCTGACCCAGCTCCAGACAGATCCTCCAGGCAGCCGGCAGCCGACTGGCTGCTCCACCCCCCCCCCTCCCACCCCCCCTTCCCTTCCTGAAACCCCACAGGTTCACCCTGCTTCAAACACAAGCTTATTTACTTAGCCCCAGTAATGAGCTGGGCTTTAAGGACAGTGCTGCATGTAAGAGTGTGGACTGTGCCCTTTTGGCTTGTTTTGATTACGATAAAGGACAGTAGAAAACGCACGATACATTTAAAGGCCAATTTGAAGCCAAGGTGTTTACAAAGGAAAACGGAAAAAAAAAAAAGGTACCAGGACACTGCAGACACTCAACACAGGATACGTGTTTTTAAATCTATAACATCTGAAGCTTCATGGTAAGGAAAATAAACTATAGTGACTGAAGAGGAGCAAATAGAGGCTCCAACTCAAAAGCGAGGCCGGGAAAGGGACAAATGCTTAAGCAGATTTTCTATACTGCTGTAAGAAGCCCCGAGGGTCTTCATATCTGTGTTTCAAGGTTCCCACTTTTCAACTTCTAACACTGCAAAGGCATTCCCGAGACCGCTCTGAAGCACACTGTAGCACATTCAAGGTGAGCCTGGGTTATGTTCAGAGTTTCAGTGAGGAGACTGAGGTGACCTGACTCCAAACTGCGACTGCTCAGGCACTGCTGAGCCCTAGGCATCCCCGAAAGACCATGTCCTCTCTGGGAACACGTTTGGGATTTTCCATGACCCTGACCACAGCCTAATGTGTGAAGCAACACAACTGGTGTGTTCTGCCAAAATAAATGTTACCAGGTAGCCAGGCAGTGGTGGCGCACACCTTTAATACCAGCACTTGGGAGGCAGAGGCAGGTGGATTTCTGAGTTTGAGGCCAGCCTGGTCTACAGAGTGAGTTCCAGGACAGCCAGGGCTACACAGAGAAACCCTGTCTTGAAACTACAAAAAAAAAAAAAAAAAAGCTACCAGGTTCCTCCGACCTACACCTGACAGCAATGTCACTTCAGTGTTTGCCTTTTAAAATGTTCTGTCCCTGAGCTTTGGGGCAAGAGACCCCACTCTTGGCTGCCAGCTAATAAAGAACTCCAACTTAGCATTATGTGCATGGTAGTCTGTAACTTTCTCTCCTGGACTGTAGCATCAGGCCATCCAGAGACTGTGTTTCAAAGGACAAACAAACACATCATACTGAGGAAGGGCATGGTGGTGCATACCTGTAATCCCTGCACTCAAAGGTGAGGCTGGAGGATCAATACTGGGCTACAAAGTGAGATATTATCTTAAAATCAAGTAAAACTTAAATCAGCAAATCATTTGGAAAACACAAACCCAATGTACAAGTCATCTATCTTACAAAGAATTATTTGCAGTTTTTACATAATTAACAATTCCGAGTACTCAAAAATCTGAGTATTTTCACTAAAAAAAAAAAACAAACAAAATACTGCGTAGTGCCAGGAGTAATGGCCCACACCTTTAATGTCAGCACTCAGGAGGCAGAGGCAGGTAGAGTTTTGAGTTTGAGGCCAGCCTGGTCTACAGAGTGAGTTCCAGGACTGCCAGGGCTACACAGTGAGACCTTGTCTCAAAACAAAGAGAGAGATTTCAAGAGCAGTCAGTGAGCTTCTGAGCTCAGTTGTAGCCTCCACGGGACAGGGGGTGGTGGGTGGAAGAAACCTGTTAGAGAATATGCCAGCTTGTGGCTCCCCAGATGGAATGGGGGGGATGACAGAAAGACGGCCTAGGCTTCTCCTTCTTCCCCACTCTACACACTTCTGAAACAGTCTCACCCACACATCTACAAGCTGGTAATAGGAAAATGTCCGTTTTCCAACACAGATGGAGTGCCTGCCTTCGGAGCCACAAATCCAGCTTCCTCAACTCCCTATCTTTAGTACAACTACTTTGAAAGAGCCTTTGGTAGCAAAAGTCAGCTGGGGAGGGGGGTGGCAGCAGGAGAATCATGAGTTCAGAGCCAGCCTGGGATACACAGTGAAACTTTGTCCTTGAAAGTAACTTCTAGGCCCCAGAAATCAAGAACCTGGCTGCTCTCAGTCCTCTGTTCCTAAGTGACCCCGACAGACAGCTTGAGGCTGGTGACTCAGAAAGGGCCTCTCATTTCTGCAAAGATGACTCAGGCTGTCGGCAAACCTTGCCAGTAACTAGAAGGTTAGTGCTTTGAGCCACACGGTATCATATCACTGTGACCTCTCTAGGCTGCAGACTATGTTCAGCCCGTGGCCAGTAACTGAGTCGCATGCCAACTAGCTTTTATGTCGACTTGACACCAGCTAGAATCTATGAGAACCTCAACTAAGGAAGCACCCTTCCCCATCAGACTGGCCTGTGGGAAAGCCTGTGGTACATTTTCTTGATCGGTGAAGGAGGGCTCAGCTCACTGAGAAGTGCCACCCCTGGGCAAGTAAAAGCAAGGAGACTAAGGAGGCCATGGAGAGTACGCCTGTAGTCAGCACTCATTCCTCCGTGGACACTGACTGCTTGAGTTTCTACCTCCAGGCTCCTGGCCTGACTTCCTTCAAGGATGGGCTGTGACAAGGAAGTGTAAGCTGAGATAGACCCTTTCTGCCCCAAGTTGCTTTTGATCGAGGTGTTAGCAATAGTAACCCTAACAAAGACACTCATTTGTCTGGAGCTTGGATGAGCTGCCCCTGCTGGCATCCAACCACACACTGCCACACCGATATGCCAGGAGAGCACTTCAACCTGAGCTCACAAGGAGGGCAATGGATGCTTGGGTTTGGGATGCTCCTGACTGCCTGCATCTCTCCCTTCAGCTGGTTCTAGCCTGTATCTTTGATCCACCTTCAAGTACAGTGTGTCCCTGAATTGTAGGATTCATTCTAGCCAAATGCTCATCCCAAACGGCTGGAGCACCTGAGAATTTATAGCCAGCTGCTCAGAAGTGAGAACCACCTGGGAATCCCTCAACTTGAGACTGGAGTTTAGCTTTTTGGTTTGTTTGTTTTGTAAATCAGGTCTCTCTGTGTCTCTGTGTCTGGCTTGGAACTCAGAGATTGGTATGCCTCTGCCTCCCAAGTGCTGGGGATAAAGGTGTGTGCTACTGTACCTAGCTGCAACTAGAGTCCACAGCCATGGCAAATTGGACAAGAACTAGTTCTCAACTGGGAGGTTTGGCCTCACTGGTGGTAGCTGGTGAGAAGGGACTGTGCCCTGGAGAACTGCGAACAGTATTGTTACAGAAAATGGCTGATGTATCCAGCCAGCCACCAAGCTGCCCACAGAACATATCAGGTTGTCACTGATCTTTCTGCCCTGCTTTCCATAAAGAATGTCACCTTCCATTTTAAAAAAAAAAAAAAAGGACCTTCCAGGTCAACTTCCTAGAAAACTCTGACTCTACCCTCTTCTCTCCAACTCCTGCCAAGCTCTGAACCCCTACAGGAAGGGAGTACAAACTCGAGTACCTCAAAGAAGGCACATCTGTGTGGATGGCTGTAGACCCCACAGCCAAACCATCTAGCGCCATCTTTGGTCTCAGCAGCTATTTGTCCCCAGCCTTTCTATTGACCAAGGACATCCGTCTAGTGGGTGTAACCTTTGGCATGTATTCACTTAGCTAATGACTAGTTCTCTCAGATTCCAAATGAATGTCACCCAACAACATGTAGCACCCACAGCAGAGTCCCCCCTACACACGCACTTTGCTGTACTCGGTGTCCTAGTTTGCTTTCTCCTACTGAGATGAAGCACCGTGACTAAAAGCAACTTGGGGCAGACAATGGTTTATTTGCTGTATAGATCCAGTCCCTCGACAAGGGAGTCAGGGCGGAAACTCAGGGAAGGAATTAAAGCTGAGGCCGTGGGGGTGTTGCTTAATGGCTTGCTCAGCCTGCCCAGAGATGGCACTGCCCCCAGTGGACTGAAACCACCCACGCCAATCATTAACCAATTACAGTCCAGTGTGACGGAAGTATTTTCTCAAGTGAGGTTTCTTCCTCTCAGAAGAACTTGAGTTTGCTTCAAGTTGTCAAAAAAGTGACCAGCACGCCCACATACTTGGTGTTCCCACCAAAGTATTTGGATAAATGCATTGATTTATGATTCTTTTGGTCTGTGACACAGAAGTTCCCATAACTTCTTCCACAGCAGCCCATGTCACTCAGGGCAACATGAGTCACCCTCTGGCCATGCTCACTCTTTTACACTCCTTACACCGTCTTTATGCTCACAGAATTCTGGCCCCATGCACCACCTGCCTGGCTCTGGACTTGCCAACTTCACTCCCACTTTGGAGCTGCTTCTCTGTGATCGACTCTGCTCGATCCTCCCTTTTACCATGCAGACTCTGTTTCCAGGACTCCAAGGAATTCCCCAGTCACTCTTCCTCTGCTTTGATTTTTCTTCCTGCTTCTGCCCCCCTCATCAAAGTTAAGTTCCGCATCTCCTCCAATACAGGAAGATAATCGCTTACTGAGTATCCTAATTGGATATTCAGGTCTCTGCTGAACAGGATTAACTCAGCGGTGGGCTCGAGCTTTACCCTGCCCTCCTCAATCCATTCTCCACACCACGGCTCCAGTCAGTTTTCTCTCGGGAGAACTGGTGCTCCGCCGCCAGCTGTTTCCACTCTCAGGCTACACTGTCCCCATCTGTTCTCCAGCCATGCTGTCCTGCTGCCGCCACACCCAAGTCTCCCGCCTCCTGGCCTGCGCATGCATTCAGAATGAGGGCCACTATCTGGAGCCTTGCCTGTATTCTCCTCAAGTATCACATGGTGGTAGGGTCCCATCTTACTTGTCTATACCGTTACCATGAGGCATAGTGCCTGCTTCACAAAGTAGGTGTTTAGCTCATATTTACTCCGATTAGTATGCTAGACAAGCTCAAGCCCTGGTCACTTCTTCCATGTTCTCCATAGAATTAAATTCAGTGTGACCCACAAAACAGGTGCTCAACCCAGATTGGTTTAACAGCAGCACAATGGCTATTCTGACCCAGGGAAAAGTCAAGGGTGCCCAAGCATCTTGATGGTATAACTTTTTAAGGATGTGAGCAGGGCCACTCATAAACTTGAAAGAGCTTGATTCAATGAATTAATTGTAATTAATTCCATGATTTCTTTCAACACGTTTTCCTACTACAATGCTACTAGAGTTTAACTTTGACTACATAGTCCCACAGAGGTATTTTAGCCTTTATTCAAAATAAAGAGATTAATGTTTCTAAAGAAGCATAATTCCAGGGCTGGAGTGATGGCTCAGCAGTTAAGCTCACTTGCTCTGCCAGAGGACCAGGGTTCAGTTCCCAGAACTACCAGCTCCATCTCCAGGAAATCTGATGCTCTTCACTGGCCTCTCCCAGGCCACAGCTAGGTGTACACTGTTTATAAATAATAAGATAAACCTTACGTAAAAAGGCAAGGCATGTTTGGCTCAAAAAAACCCTGGCAATGTGCACGTTTCTTTCTGTGAAGTCAGAGGCCTGCCCTGAAACTATGCCAGCAAGTTCTAGAAGTTCTGAGAAAGACAGAAAGAAAACAAAATGAGTTTCAAGAATCAGCCCTGTTCCCCACTCTAAACAAATAATGACTTTTCCACTCAACGCCATCTACACACAGTAATAGCAAGGTCTGAAGCTCCGGATGGGGATGTAGGCTCCAACAGTCTCTGCTTTTTTTGCCTATTGTAACCAACAGACAGAAAAAAAGAAACTTAAAAAATAAACTTTCTATGTCAGCCTGTTTGTACACAGGTATATGCAATCAAAACGGAGAGTAACAAAATAGCCCTCATGCCTACTCTATCATATCTCGCTGCATTTCACTGGAAAGCAGGACTCACAACCACTACACCAGTTTCAGAACCCACATTCCCATAAGTACTGACAGTCCAAAATAACTACAGTACAACAAAACTGACTAAAGAAGACAACATTCAACTGTCTTCCTTTCTCTTTCTTCTTTCTGCTTGTGTGCGGGGTGATGGGGAACACAAGCGCACGCAGCTGTATGTGTAAATGAGGGAGGCACAGGTCCACCCTGAGTACCATCCCTCAGAAGCTGTCCATCTTGAGTTTAGGAGGCGGAGCCTCTCACTGCAACCTAGGAATGTAAGAGCACACCACTATGCCTGGCTTTTTACATGGGTGCTAGAGACCTGAGCTCAAACCTTTACTTTGTTTTTTATTGTTTCACACCAGGTCTTACTAAGTAGCCCAGGCTAGCTTCAAATTCACAACCCTTCTTTCTGCCTCTGTGCTGGGAGAATGCAGGCACCATGATAAACAGTGAGAACCTCATTTGATTAGACAAACTCTGATGCTATGTTTAAATGATCAACACTTAAGTCTTTACTCTACAGTCAAACTCTTTCAAGATCCTGGATTCTTTTTTCTTTGAGGGGACAAGGTCTCATGTAACCCAGGCAGGCCTTTGAATGTCTAATCTTCCTATTTCCACCTCCTGAGTCCTGGCATTACGGATACACACTACCGTGCCAGGATAAGAGACTGGGTTGGTTCTCATGGTTAAAATGTGTGGTCTCAGTCATTCATCTACATGGACAGCTACCGGGAAACAAATGAGTAGATCCCATAATAGTCCAGGATGCCCCATACCTTAATATTGGAAAACCACAAGTCATTCTCATGCAGGGTGGCCAGGTAAACGGATGTAAAAAGTCCAATGCAAAGGGCCACAGTTCCACCAAATGCAGACGACAGGATCTTCCAGAACCTTCCAGAGGCACAACCTTTTAGAAAAGAGAAACACATGAAACATGAAATTAAGAACTTAAAGACAGGCTGGGCAGTGGTGGTGCAAGCCTTTAATCCCAGCACTTGGGAGACCAACCTGGTCTACAGAGTGAGTTCCAGGATAGCCAGGGCTATGCTGAGAAATCCTGTCTTGAAAAAAAAACAAAAAAACAAAAAAACTTAAGAGACAGCTCCACTGTTAACATCACTGGCTGTTCCTGCAGTGACTGGGGTCTGGTTCCCAGCACTCACTTCAGGCTGTAGGGGAGCTGATGCTCTCTTCTGTCCTGTGCTCATCTGTACAACCTACACACCAACACACACAGATGCATAATTAAAAATAAAAATGTTACAGAAACAATATAGCGTAAACCAAAGGACATACACAATAGGAAAATTACAAAGGTAATGAGATTTAAGGATGATCAGAAAGGACGAATATTCTAGTAGGGAACAGATTAAGGACACAAACTATCATTTGGAAACAAAATGGCCAATAACTGTAGCCGACACAGGAAAGCCTGTTAAAATCCATTCAAATTCCCTAGCATTGGCAAAAGAATGAGCTGTACTTTAAAAGTTCTTGGCAAATATGAAACTTAAAATGGCTAATACATGATCTGGGAGTATGGCTCAGTGGTAGAGCACCTGCCAGGCATGAGCCACAATGCAAGAGGGATATATGTAAATGGGGCTTAGGACTGCTTTGGAAACGTGCTGGCTAGTATTTATGTCAACTTGATACAAGCTAGACTCTGCTGAGAATCGAGGAAACTTCAATTGAGGAGTTACCTCCCTAAGATGGGCTACAAGCAAGGCTGTAGTGGATTTTCCTAATTACAGGCTATGCAAACTGTAGTCCTGGGTGCTATAAGAAAGCAGGCTGAGCAAGGCATGAAGAACAAGCCAGTAAGCAGCACTCCTCCACAGCCTCTCCGTATCAGCTCCTGCCTCCTAGTTTCACCCCGTGTGAGTTCCTGCCCTGACTTCCTCTGGTGATGAACAGCAATGTGGAAGTGTAAGTTGAATAAACCCTTTCCTCTCCAAGCTGCTTTTGGCTCATGGTGTTTCACCACAGCAATGGAAACCCTAACTAATACAGGAATGTATTTAAATAATCAAACATCTTGAGGACTGGAGAGATGGTTCAGGAATTAAGAGCACTTATTGCAGTTACAAAGGACACAGGTTCTAAGTACCTAATGTAGTGACTTAAACTGTTAACTCCACTTCCAGGGAACCTGATGGCCTCTTCTGACCTCCGGGGGTTCCTTCTTTTTTCTGACCACCACACACGCATGTGGTGTACTTATGAAAGGCTCAGAACATGTAACGTTCTGGAGCAGCACGTGGATCTTGCTTCACTTTTTTTTTTTTTTTATGTTTTTCGAGACAGGGTTTCTCTGTATAGCCCTGGCTGTCCTGGAACTCACTCTGTAGACCAGGCTGGCCTCAAACCCAGAAATCCACCTGCCTCTGCTTCCCAAGTGCTGGGATTAAAGGCAT